>CAUYRH010031969.1:0-22927 GCA_963574655.1 Perodicticus potto
GTAAAATACAACAAACAGCTCATTGAAATGGAAATTTAAAATATTTAGTTTTATCTTTCAGGATTATTAACCTTTATAAACTGTGACACCACAACACTCTACCGAGGGTGACAAAGTGAGACTCTGTCTCTAAAAAAAAAATCAGTTTCAGATAACAAGTGATCAGTAGCAAAAATAAAATTAACCAATTATAGAAATGTTTACACTTAAAATGGGCACGGTATTCCACTAAACCAAATCATATCCTAGGCTCAGCGCCTGTAACTCAAGCGGCTAAGGCGCCAGTCACATACACCAGAGCTGGTGGGTTTGAATCCAGCCCAGGCTTGCCAAACAACAATGACAACTACAACCAAAAACTAACTGGGTGTTGTGGTGGGTGCCTATAGTCCCAGCTACTTGGGAGGCTGAGGCAGGAGAATCACTTAAGCCCAGGAGTTGGAGGTTGCTGTGAGCTGTGACACCACGCACTCTACCCAGAACAAGAGCTTGAAGCTCTGTCTCAAAAAAAAAAATTGGGCTTGGCGCCTGTGGCTCAACGGGCTAGGGCGCCAGCCACGTGCACCTGAGCAGGCGGGTTTGAATCCAGCCTGGGCCCGCCAGACAGCAATGATGGCTGCAACCAAAAAAAAAAAAAAAAAATTGGCTGGGCATTGTGGCGGATGCCTGTGGTCCCAGCTACTTGGGAGGTGGAGGCAGGAGACTCGCTTGAGCTGTGATGCCACAGCACTCTATCCAGGGTGATAGCTTGAGGCTCTGTCTCAAAAAAAATCATATCCTGGATTGAATCAGGAAATAGAAAACTGACACTAGCAAAAATTAAAAAGTGAAATTAGAATAAAGTCTGTCATTTAGTTAACAATAATTCACCTACAGTAATCTCTTAGTCTGATAAAGGCCCTAAGCATTTCTGTAAATAAATTCTGTCTTACTACTGGAAAAAAAAAAAAAAGGCCCTAAGCATTATGTCAGATGTCAATAATCAGGGAAACTGGATGAAAGGTATATAGAAACTCTACACTCTTTGTAACATATCTATAAATCTAGAATTATTCCAAATTAAAAAACTATTTAAAAAAACACTAAGGTAGAATATACTAAAATACCTAATAATGTGGACAAAGACAATCAGAATTAAGGTGAAAAAGAGCCAATTTGGTATCTTTCTTTTTCTTTTTTTTTTTTTGTAGAGACAGAGTCTCACTTTATCACCCTCGGTAGAGTGCTGTGGTGTCATACAGCTCACAGCAACCTTCAAATCCTGGGCTTAGGCAATTCTTTGCCTCAGCCTCCCAAGTAGCTGGGACTACAGGCGCCTGCCACAATGCCCTGCTATTTTTCTGTTTTGCAGTTCGGCCAAGGCCAGGTTTGAACCCACCACCCTTGGAATATGGGGCCGGCGCCCTACTCGATGAGCCACAGGCGCCGCCCCCAATTTATTATCTTTGTTAATTATACAGACTGCTTTATTTAAACACATTCCTGCTTCTTACATTGAAATTTTACCTAAATACTTCATTTGCCATTCCAAATTTAATAATTAAACATAAACATAGCCTATCTAGGGTATTTTTAAAGGGCTAATGATAATGTGTGTATCCAATTAAATCAATATTAGTAATTTGGGTATATACATGCTAAAGTCAGAAACTGTTCCTGGGTTCAAAGTCACATTTCATGTTTGTAGAAAATAAAATGTATACAGCTAAATCAGAAAATTGGATAATCTATCGGGAGGGTCCAACCTTTTTTCTTTTCTGCTGCATATTGGAAGAATAAGAGTTCTTACCATTGGCAACACAGTAAATACATAAACACTAATGAAAGCTGATTAGCAAAAAAAAAAAAAAAATTCTGTGCATACTTTTCACATCTGACACCACTGATAAGCAAAAAAAGTCCTCACAAAATCAGTGTGCAGCCCTCATACTGCTGGGTTGGACACCCCAATCTACATAATTCACAATTATTCATTTATTCATAAATGTATTAAGCATCTTCTACAAAGCATTATGAAGTACCAGAGAAAAAACAACTGTCTTGAATTCAAGGAACTTATAATCCAAAAACAGAATATAGACATACAAATAGAAAACATATGACATTACAACAAAACGTGAAGTGCCATACTGGAGGGTTACAGATAGTAGCAAAGAAGGTGGTGAAACTCAGGAGGCCAAGTACAGCTAGGCAGGTGATGTGTGAGCTAGATCCCAAAGGTCCAGAGGACATTCCAAGCAAAGGAAACAGAATGTACTAGTTATGGAATGGATGAGTTTGATCCTAACGGACTATTTCTAAAGACTCAGAATATAATTCAAAATAATTAGTACTAACATCTCAAATAAAATTAATAAATTAATCTACGCCCAAAGATTTGTCCTACTTTAAAATATCTGTTTTATCTATTAATATTCAGAGATTATACTGCAGCCAAACTTAGTTTATACTAACAAAACCAGTCTACATTTTTTCTTTTTGGGGGGAGATAGAGGCCCAAGCTGTCGCCCTGGGTAGAGTGTCATGGCATCACAGCTCACAGCGACCTCAAACTCTTAGGCTTTAGCGATTTTCTTGCCTCAGCCTCCCAAGCAGCTGGGATTACAGGCACCCGCCACAACGCCCAGCTATTTTTTGGTTGTAGTTGTCACTGTTGTTTGGTGGGCCCGGGCTGGATTCGAACCCACCAGCTCTGGTGTATGTGGCTGGCATCCTAGCTGCCTGAGCTACAGGTGCTGAGCCCAGCCTATTTTATTTATTTATTTATTTATTTATTTATTTTGAGACACAGCCTCAACCTGTCGCCCTGGGTAGAGTACCGTGGCATCACAGCTCACAGCAACCTCTAATTCCTGGGCTCAAGCGAGTTTCCTGCCTCCGCCTCCCTTACCCACTTAAGCCACAGTTGCCGAGCCCCTATATTATTTTATGAGTGCATAGAGTATGGATACAATACAATGAAGAGATTTAAAAAAAATTACTAACAGCCAAAAAATTACACTTCTACAAAACCTCACTGAATAAAAAGTAAATTATCTATCCCAACTATATAAAAACATCTTCAAAGTAAGCCTTATAAATTTTATATAATTTCTTTAAAAATATATTTATTAAGCCTAACAATAAAACACTAAGGTTCTCAAGTGTCTAAGAAGTTATATACTGAAGCCCTGTCTCATGTAGTCTACATTTGTGTGTGTTGGCTGCAGGGTGGAGAAACAGTGAGGGGAACAGAAATCTATCAGGAGATTATAACATCTACCCAGGCAAAATTAAACAGGGTAATAGTGATGGTAGTGATGAGCAAACAATGTATAGTATACATATGATAGTAAATAAAGACCTCACTAACAAGGTAGTATCTGGGCCAAAACCTGAAGTGGGAGAGTGATCAATGTAAAAATGATTAAGAGCAATCCAGGGAAAAGACCTACAAAGGCCTTAAAAGTGGAGTATACTTGCCTTCCAGCTCCTACACTATCATTTAAATTAAGCAGTCTTTCCCCAGGTGCCCTGGCTCACTCCTATAACCCTAGCACTCTGGGAGGACTGCTTGAGCTCTTAAGCTGGAGACCAGCCTGAGCAACATCAAGACGCCGTCACTAAAAAAATAGCCTGGTGTTGTGGCAGGCACCTATAGCCCCAGCTACTTGGGAGGCTGAGGCAAGAGGAAAAAGCCTAGAACTTTGAGGTTGCAGTGAACTAAGACACTATGGCACTCTACCCAGGGTGACAAAGGAAGACTCTGTCTCAACAAAAATAAATAAATAAACATAAATAAATTAAGCAGTCCTTCCTTGCCATAGCTTCCTTCTTGGGGAAAAAAATTATTTTATAAAAAATTAAGCTGGGTGGCACATGTGGCTCAGTGGGCAGGGTGCCAGCCCCATATACCGAGGGTGGTGAGTTTGAACCCGCCCCAGCCAAACTACAAAAAAAAAAAAAATAGCTGGGCATTGTGGTGGGCACCTGTAATCCCAGCTACTCGGGAGGCTGAGGCAAGGCAATAGCCTAAGCCCAGGAGTTGGAGGTTGCTGTGAGCTGTGTGTCGCCACAGCACTCTACCATGGGTAATAAAGTGAAACCCTGTCTCTAAAAAAAGAAAAAAAAAGTTAACCTATTTCCACAGGCATGCTTACTAAAAACAAATTTCTATATGCGGTACTAGAAAAAATTACCCCTATTTCTACTGTTGATAAAACATAAAACTTAATGTGCTCAAACTTCATACCAGGCACTATTATATACAATTTACATCTGGAATCTCAATGACGGGTGATTATGACCACCCAAAAGGCATTTGGCCATATCCAAGATATTTTTGTTCATCACAACTACAAAGAGTGCTATTCACATCTAGTAAATATACTATAATGCACTTGGATAACCCACAAAAGATAGTTATCCAGCCAAAAATGTCACGTCAAGATTTAGAAATTCCACCCTACATTTATTAAGTCATTTAATCCTCGCAACAACCCTATTAAAATATTCCCAATCACAGAGAAAATACAATAAAATTGGAATCAGAGAGATTAAACTATTTCCTATTATAAGCAAGGGAGCTAAAATATAAGCCCAGAAAATTTCACTCGAGAGTCAACATGCTTACCCTCGTATTTTATTATCTACCCTATACTAGCTCTTCATAAAATTAAATTCACTGAGTATCTGTTGTATTCAGGGCACTGTGCTGAACAACTTAAATGCATTATATCATTTAAACAGTGACATACCAATGGGGCTGGGTCAGTGACAGTTTGTTTTCACATATTCCTGACCAACCTCATTGTTTTTCAACCTTAATCTTCATACTTGCACTATTAGGCAGGAACTATTATTTTCAATTTCCAAGAGGGGCTAAAACTTACCAAAGTTATAACCAGTATTACAGAATAAATAAGTGATAGAGCTAGGGCTTAAATCCACTCTGTGTTACACCAAGGTCATTTTAACCACTACGGTATAACATTAAAGGTTGTCACAGGTTATTCTTCTAGGATGGAGTCAAATTACTAAATGGTTAGGCCACATGGTATGACACTACGCTACTAAGTACAATTCCACAAAGCAATGCAACCTAGTCACCTATCCTACACAATATTTCAAATTCTGGTCCCATGTCCCTAGTTAGAATCTATTGGCAAGATATCATAAAGAAAGCAAGGATCATAACTTCTTTTCTCAATGTATAAGGTAAAAAGAGATAATAAGACACCTCTCTGCTCTACAAAGACAACTAAGACCAAAACAAACCTAAGGCTACAGAAAACTATCAAGCAGAAGCTGACACTGGCAAAAGCAGAACTGCAGTAGCCAAAAGTAGTAAGAACAAGTTAAATTCAAAGTTTACAGCTATACTGGCATCATAACTGACATTATGAGGCGTGTTAAAAGTTTGAATTTCCTTCTACACCACAGTTCTGCCGGGGGGGGGGGGGGGAGGGAGGGAGTTTGCATTACCTCCAGAAGTAATGGGGCCTAGCTCATCATTAAAACTATGAGGTCAGGGTTGGGAATCCTGCAGCCTGGAGCCAACATGTGGCCTTCTGTGTCCTTGACTGTGGCTTTTTGACTGAATCCAAACTTCACAGAACAAATTCGTTTAATGAAGGGATTTGTTCTCTGAAGTTTGGATTTAGCAAGGGACCACACTTGGGGATCTGGACACCTGACCTAGGTAATAACATTCAAAATAATAACATTCCAAACTACCATGTACTTGGCACGTACTATATACCTGGCACCTTGCATTGTACGTATTATCTCATTAGCTTCTCACGACAACCCCAAAAGGTAGGGGAAACTCTTTCTTTCTCTTTTGAGCAAACTGAGGCCCAATAATTACATAATTTGCCCAAGGTCACATACCCAGTATTCTCAAATATGAACCAAGACAGTGTCATTCTTTTTTTTTTTTTTTTTTTTTTGTAGAGACAGAGTCTCACTTTATCTCCCTCCGTAGAGGGCCGTGGCGTCACACAGCTCACAGCAACCTCCAACTTCTGGGCTTAGGCGATTCTCTTACCTCAGCCTCTCAAGTAGCTGGGACTACAGGCGCCCGCCACAATGCCTGGCTATTTTTTTGTTTTGCAGTTCAGCCGAGGCTGGGTTTGAACCCGCCACCTTCAGCACATGGGGCTGGCACCCTACTCGCTGAGCCACAGGTGCCGCCCAACAGTGTCATTCTTAAGCTTGCACTTTTAAATTCTGTACTTTATGCACTCTACTTCCTTGAATATTAATTTTTAGAGTTTTAATATTATCATTAATGAAATCTTAAAAAATATTAGAAATAAAACTCACCCTTCTTCCAAAATAAAGCAGGAAATATGCATTTAGCCATCTTCTGTATATAAAAAACAAAATGGCTATCCTCAATGCCCATTAGTAATTATCATTTGGAGGAAAAAAAACTGACTACCAACTTTGCAATTAATTTTCAGTCTAAAATTTTATGTTTTCATATGTCCACCTCACACAAACTATGAATGAATTAAAATGCTAAGTTTAACCTTTCTGTATAGTCTACTATGCCACTGAGAATTATTATTATTATTATTATTATTACTTTTTTATTTTTTAGATGGAGCCTCAAGCTGTCATCCTAGATAGAGTGCCATGGCATTACAGCTCACAGCAACCTCCAACTCCTGGGCTCAAGCGATTCTCCTGCCTTTGCCTCCCAAGTAGCTGGGGTTATAAGCGCCTGCCACAACGCCGGCTATTTTTTGGTTGCAGTCGTCATTGTTTGGCGGGCCCGGGCTGGATTCGAACCCGCCAATTCAGGTGTATGTGGCTGGCGCCTTAGCCGCCACTGAGAATTATTTAATACAGTTAAATTACACCAGCAGATTAAACCTTCTGGACAATATTTTGAAAAAAAATTGTTTTGAGACAAGACACTTTGTCATCCTTGATAGAGGGCAGTGACATCACAGCTCACAGCAACCTCAAACTCTTAGGCTCAAGTGATTTTCTTGCCTCAGTTTTTCATTTTTAGTAGAGAGGGGCAACTCACTCTTGCTCAGGCTGGTCTGGAACTCCTGAGTTCAAGCAATCCACCTACCTCAGCCTCCCTGAGTGCTAAGATTATAGGCACAAGCCACTATGCCCAGACTAATATTTTGAAATTTTTACTTAATTATTTCTCTACATTCCCCTTCACTGTACAAATGATCATAAATGTTTAAATCCCCAGGCAAACTTCTGAAATATATTCCTTTTTAAATTTGAAAACATTGATTTAATATCTTTTGTCTTTGAATCTTGTTTTCCAGCCTATATTATGTTCCTCTAGAGTAGAAATAGCACCTAGGTCTCATATATTTTTAATCAAATCAATACTCTCAATATCCTTCCATGTGTAATCAAAGGGCAACAATTAAAGAATAGTTTTCTGTTCTAATAAATGCAACATAATCATAAATGTGGAACTGTTCACCAAGTCATTTTTGTAGCTAGGGAAAAAAAAATAAAATCTATGCTGTGAGAAGATATTCCAGGATTCTCAGAGGTGCTCCCAGAAACAGAGCCCAAAATGAACTGCCCCAGAAAAACAAAGAAATCCAGCAGCTGCTTGTCAAAAACAGTTCCTAAAATGATGATGAATAAAAACATTTAGCAATCAACATTCTAAGAACCCTGAACTCCCTGACAATATGAGGTGAAGTAGTTACAGGTAATACATATACCTAGAAGCTGATCAATAAACCACATTATCGGCTCGGTGTCCATAACACAGTGGTTACAGTGCCAGCCACATACACTGAGGCTGGCGGCAGGTTCAAACCCAGCCTGGGCCAGCTAAAACAATGACAACTGCAACAAATAATAGCCAGGGTTTGTGGTGGGCACCTGTAGTCCCAGCTACTTGGGAGGCTGAGGCAAAAGAATCACTTAAGAACAAGACTTGGGGCTCGGCACCTGTGACTCAACCGGCTAAGGCGCTAGCCACGTAGACACCTGAGCTGGAGGGTTCAAATCCAGCCCGGGCCTGCCAAACAACAATGACGGCTGCAACCAAAAACTGGCTGGGCGTTGTGGCGGGCACCTGTAGTCCCAGCTACTTGGGAGGCGGAGGCAGAGGACTTGCTTGAGCCCAGGAATTGGAGGTTGCTGTGAGCTGTGATGCCACAGCTCTCTATCCAGGGTGACAGCTTGAGGCTCTGTCTCAAAAAAAAAAAAAAAAAGAACAAGACTTGGAGATTGCTGTGAGCTGTACCGCCATGGCACTCTACGAAGGGTGACATAGTGAGATTTTGTCTCAAAATAAATAAATAAATAAAAAATAAACCACATTATCCTTAAAAAAAAAAAGAAAGAAAGAAAAACAAAAGGTATTATCTCTAGGAAAAAAAATGTATAAAAGGGATTTTGTAAGAAATTAAATGCACATTTATGAAAGTAAAATGTGGCTCGGTGCCTGCAGCTCAGTGAGTAGGACACCAGCCACATGCACCACGGCTGGCAAGTTCAAGCCTGGCCCGGGCCTACTAAACATCAGTGACAGCTGCAACCAAAAAAATAGCTGTGTGTTGTGGTGAGCACCTGTAGTTCCAGCTACTTGGGAGGCTGAGGCAAGAGAATTGCTTGAGCCCCAGAGTTAGAGGTTGCTCTACTCTACTGAGGGGGACATAATGAGACTCTTGTCTCCAAAACAAAAAAATGGAAGATAATCACTATCTGTTTTAGTAAATGAAACTGTACGCATAATTTTCATTTATCAGTTTTTCTAAGTATGCCCCATAATATTTAAAAATCTAAGCTCTTAATTTTGCAGTAAATCAAAATTGTCACTTGCTGTCTTTCAACTTTTATCAATAATACATTTACCTAAGTCAAAGACTATCAATTTTTCCCAAGTGATTCCAATATTCATTTAAATTTTAATAGCATAGTCTAAAACAATTAGTACAAAGACAAATTTCTTTCTATTTTTCTATCTTGAAATTTGAATTTGACCAAATTTATTTTTTACCTGTAATTTATACAGACCACTTCTGTTAGCTCTGACAGACTTATGTGAATACGTAACATACAAGGATACCGTAAGATCAACAGGATAAAGTTATCTGAGGTCCACCTGAACAACAGAGAATACAAAACTAATTCAACGTGATAAATAAGTTCATGTTCTCCTAACAGGATGCAACACCAGTACAATAAATTTTGTTTTTGTGCTCTTCTAAAAATGAACCTATAAAGCATGGAAGCAACAAGAGGAAAACTAGTCCTATCACTGATTCATTGTTTTGACAAGTCACTGACACAGCTATCAAAAAAAAGCTTAAAATCTTAACTTTAATCTTTTAAATAAAAGTAGCCTATTTCAGGACTGAATACATGTCTTAATCAGAGAAGCAATAATTACTAAAAGTCCTCCCTTAAATTTTGTTACTATACTGGAAAATGACGTATGTATTTAAAAACAGTAATATCATAACAGTGATAATGATACTGATAATGTTGATAATAGAGGAAATAATCACTGTGGTAATATATGACTAATAACAGAAAAATGAAAAGATAAAGTGGATAAACGGTCTAAGTGGCGGCAAAAGTTAAAAATTACTGTTAATATTTGAAATAACAATAGTCTTTTACGACCTCTTTTGTGCTCGGGAATAGAGCTATACATTCAAAATTATAGATAGTATACAACAGAAAAGTTTCTGGTTTTTTGACTCATTAGTCTCTCTCCTGTCACAAACACGTATCATCCCCTACAAACACTTTCACAATCCCAAACACTTCATTCAAGAATCAAAAACTGATAGGAAATGAATAACTGAGGCATAGTTTTAAACAACCAGTTTGGAAAAGGGGACACAAGTTCCACCCCAAAATAGTAACTAAATACAACAATGCACTATTTAAGTACTCCCGAAGTAATTCATTGTATCATTTTTAAATTTTAGCTTAGAAGAAGGAAGTAAAGTTTGTATCTGAGAAATCTCAGGCATCGGTCTCTAAATTACATCTCTATATGCAACAAAGATTAGGATTAGGTAAATATTAAAGCATTGTTGCTACTTACATTAATCTATGACCATATTCTAGGAATAACTTAATAGCACTACTAATCACATCCTCGAATCGTAAGTCTCTAGGAAATGGCATTTAAAACCCCCACGATGGGGAAAGGTCATCTGACCCGGCAATACATTTCCGAGAGAAAGAAGGGACACTGGACCGTGCGAGATACCAACCTCCCCTCCCCTTCCCCATATTCCCCCGCAGCTAGCCCCCCCCCACGTCAGGTGATCAGTTATTTAGCACCCTTAACACGTACGTATCGACAAGTGGTTCGTTTGGCTACACGTATTATTGGAAGGCAAGACTGTAGGCTTCTTTTCAAACTAAGCAAAAGGAGTCGACAGTTTGGGTCCCGAGCACAAAAGCGCGCGGTAACAGGAGAGGAGAAAGAGCACCAACTCCCATCTCCAAAAGTAGGCACAAGGACTGGCCTCCCGGCCAAAGCTGCTCCCCGTTTCCCGCAACCAGGGCCCAAAGCTCAAAGCCGGGGCTCCCCGAGGGGAAGCGGCTCAGAAGGCCGATCTGGGGGCCTGCGCGCCGGGCCTTCCTCGCAGCGGCCGCCTCGCCTCCGGGCCTGCGCGCCCGCGCGTCCGCCGAGGCCAAACACTCGCGCGAGGGCTGCGGGCCAGCAGTCGGGGAAGGCCGCGGCCCGGACCCTCCGCCCGGCTCCCTCCCCAGCCCAGCACAAACGGTCCAGGGCGGCCGAGGCGAGGCGCGGCCCGGTTAGGCCGAGGTCGTTGCGCAAGAGGCCCGAGAGGCAATTTCCTGGCCGCGCCGGAGAAAGGCGCGGAGCGCCAGCCACGGGAGGGGCGGGGAGGCCCGCCGAGGCGCCGTGCGTGTGGAAGGGACGGGGGAGGGGAGGACTGCCCGTCTCCCTGGCCGCGGCCACAGCCGCAACTCACCCAGCTCCGCCAGACGAGCGCTACCACTGGCAGCAAGAGGAAGATGGTGGCTGCTGCCGCCGCCGAGGAGGAGGAGGGGTCCCGGTGGGTGCCGCGGAGAGGGGGGTACGCGCAGGACGTCGGCGTCGCTGCCACAGCCTCTTTCCCTCCGGGAACCAAGCGGCGGCTGCTGACGACACTTTTATTGGCTTCCGCGCCGCCCTCCTACTCCTCGTTGCAGCCGCCGCCGCCCTCGACCCGAGGGTCGCTTGCCTCGTGGAGACTGTGCGGCGGCGCGAGACCCCGCAGCCATCAGCGTTCGGCGGCGGCGCGGGAGCTGGAGCGGGGCCTCGTCACGTGACCCCACTGTTTACCGTTCCGGGGGCCGCGGCCTGCGTCGCCGCTGCGCCTGCGCCGTGTAGGCCCTCTCGCTGTTCGCCTCCGCTGGGCCCGGGGCTGCCGCGCTCCGCCGGGCTTGGGCGCCCCTCCCTGTCTTCTAGAGCTGCTCCGCCCGCGGGCCTCTGGTTTCCACCTCCAGGGGGCCGGGAGGGTTCGGGCTGGTAGATGGATGATCCCTTTTGTTCGACTCAGTGCTTCTTTGCATTAAGGCTTCCCTGGTAATGGAATATGGATGGGCAAAGCTGCTTCCCATGCCCAGATGCTTTTTATTATTTGGGTGTGAGTTCAAGAATGGTAAACGAGGATGGAGTAGATGAGTGCTCTGCACACACACACACACAAAAAAAAACCACGCTGGCCTTTCACAGCCGCCTCACCATTAACTACCTCCACCCTCACCCTAGGCTCGCATAGCTCCGGTCTACCTCGGGATTCAAGCTGGCTCCTCCAAGAAACATTTCTGGTATCCTGGCATCCAGTAAGCAGTACTCGGAATGTGGTCCGAGAATTCCCTGAGGGGTCCCCAAGACTTTTCATAGGAGCCTTAATTTCTTTGCCAGTAGGGTGTCAACGGCCAAATTTTCTTTCCATCCTTCAACCAAAACAGCTTATAGCAACTGATTAAAATGCAGAAATAGGAGAATCCAGCCTTTTTCTATTAAGCCAGACGTTAAGGAATTTTGCAAAGATTTTAAACAATCTCTCTCTTTTCATTGATTTGTTGGAAAATAACATTTTTCATATGAAAAAGGTAAGATAACATAATGGGTTTGTTATTTTTAAATAACAAATGTTTTAAATTTTTCTTAGATTTAATTTCTAAAATGGTAACTATCAAGGGATAAAACTATGTAAAGAAAAGCTCTTGAGAATCTCTCAGAGTGTAAGTATGTAGGTGTCCTGAGACCAAAAAATTTGAGGAACACTGGTCAAGGTTATGTATTTCAACAGCAGCTTAGGCTGAACCCTGCACCAGCTCCTAATAAGCTCTATGAAGTCATTTTTGCTGTCAGTCACTCCAACCAAATGAGCTTTTCTAGGGAACAAGGATTCTATCTTCTATCTGAACGGATCTTTAGGCTATTTAGGCATCACCTCCTGGCGCCTGACCACTGGTCTGCACTCTAAAACCTTTATAGTACTTGTTGATTTGAGCCTACACCAACTGCAGTCCACTGTTAGATCATTGCAAGGCTGAAGAATAAGTCACAAGCATGTAAAAAGATTTGTTCTTTCTTCTCTCCAATCTTTGATATTTTAAACATTCCCAATAACAAAGGCTCTCTTCATTTATTTATTTATTTTTTTATTTTTATTTTTTGAGACAGAGCCTCAAGCTGTCACCCTGGATAGAGTGCTGTGACATCACAGCTCACAGCAACCTCCAATTCCTGGGCTCAAGCGAGTCTCCTGCCTCTGCCTCCCAAGTAGCTGGAACTACAGGCACCCGCCACAACGCCCAGCCACTTTTTTTTTTTTTTGGTTGCAGCTGCCATCGTTGTTTGGCTGGTCTAGGCTGGATTCGAACCCGCCAGCTCAGGTGTACATGGCTGGCGCCTTAGCCCGTTGAGCCACAGGAGCCGAGCCACAAAGGCTCTCTTCAAAGAACGTTTTTATTGTCCTATTTCTGCTGGATTCCTAGAATTCCACCCTTTGCTTTAACTCATCAATCTCTTAAGGCATTGTTATACAATTGTTTTTTTAAATGGTTTTTAGAAAAAGGAAAATATAAATGAGTAATTAAATTATTTTTCCACTTGGGATGGCTGGGATAAATTATAAAAATAAACCAGTTATGGCTCAGCGCTTGTGGCTCAACGATAAGGCACCAGCCACGTACACCTGAGCTGGCGGGTTCGAATCCAGCCTGGGCCCGCCAAACAACAATGACGGCTGCAATCAAAACATGGCGGGGCATTGTAGCGGGCGCCTGTAGTCCCAGCTACTTGGGAGGCAGAAGCGGGAGACTCGCTTAAGCCCAGGAATTGGAGGTTGCTGTGAGCTGTGATGCCCCAGCACTCTATCCAGAGTGACAGCTTGAGGCTCTGTCTCAAAAAAAAAAAAAAACAATTATTGGCCAAAGCACACAGCTATAGTCCTAGCACTCTGGGAGGGCCAGGAGGGTAGATTCCCTGAGCTCAGGAGTTTGAGACTAGCCTGAACAAGAGCAAGACCTCATCTCTAAAAAATAGAAGGGCCTTGTGGAGGACACCTGTAGTTTCAGCTACTTGAGAGGCTGAGGCAAGAGGATCACTTGAGCCCAAAAGTTTGAGGTTGCTGTGAGCTGTGAGCCACAGCACTCTACCGAGGGTGACGAAGTGAGACTCTGTCTTGAAAAAAAAAGACACAATTATTATGGGCTCAGCGGCTAGGTCGCCAGCTACATACACCAGAGCTGGCAGGTTTGAATCTAGCCTGGGCCTGCCAAACAACAATGACAGCTACAACAAAAATAGCCAGGCATTGTGGTGCGCGCCTGTAGTCCCAGCTACTCGGGAGGCTGAGACAAGAGAAGTGCTTAAGCCCTAGAGTTGGAGGTTGCTGTGAGCTGTGACGCTACAGCACTCTACAAAGGGCAATAAAGTGAGACTCTGTCTCTTAAAAAAAAGACAACATTGATATGAAAAATGTTTCTCATCAAGGGCGGTGCCTGTGGCTCAAAGGAGTAGGGCACTGGCCCCATATGCCAGAGGTGGTGGGTTCAAACCCAGCCCTGGCCAAAAACTGCAAAAAAAAAAAAGTTTTGTCATCAGTGAAACTCTGGTCCCTATGCTATCAGTTCACTAGAGTAAAGGTTGAAAAAAATCAGATTTAACCACAATGATCAGAAAATCAATAAAAATACTGAATTCACTTAATAGTTTTCTATGGAAAACACTTTCTAGATATGCATGCTCTCTTATTAGTTTGGTATAGATTTGAACAAACTTATGCTTAAACATGGAATCAGGCTCGGCACCTGTGGCTCAAGTGGCTAAGGCGCCAGCCACATACACCTGAGCTGGCGGGTTGGAATCCAGCCCGGGCCCACCAAACAACAATGTCGACTGCAACCAAAAAACGGCCGGGCGTTGTGGCGGGCGCCTGTAGTCCCAGCTACTTGGGAGGCAGAGGCAGGAGACTCTCTTGAGCCCAGGAAATTGGAGGTTGCTGTGAGCTGTGATGCCACAGCACTCTATCCAGGATGACAGCTTTAGGCTCTGTCCCCCCCACCAAAAAAAAACATGGAATCTAAACAGCAGGTCAAAATATCCAGAATTAATCCTACTGAAATCATTACTGAATTTGGAGGATTAACCCACATACTTTGTTTCTTATGCCATTGGGCTTATTCCCTTCCACAGGTTTCTTTATTGTCTCCAAAAGGATGGCTTCCCCCACACACACACTCAGGCTTCCAGCAGTAAACAGTGGATAAAGGGAAGTGAAGTGCAAGCCCTATCCAAGGGTGGATAATTAAAATAGCACACTGGAGTTCAAGGGGGTTTAGGAAGGCTAGGTCAAACAATAAAGTAAAGGTCCTCCATGTACCAGGACTGGGCAAGACATAAAACACCTTTGCAAACTTCAGCAACCCTAAAGTGCAGGGGGAAAGCAAGGAGAGACCAGAGGCATTTCTTTTCTTTTCTGTTTTTTTTTGAGACAGAGTCTCATTTTATCACCCTCGGTAATGGTGGAAAAAAAAAGAATACCTTCTGCCCAAAACGCCCCTCCCCCTCCCTTTTTTTTTGAGACTTTGTCACCTTCAGTAGAGTGCCATGGCATCATAACTCATAGCAACCTCAAACTCTTGGGCTTAAACGATTCTCTCGTCTCAGCCTCCTGAGTAGCTGGGACTACAGGCACCTGCCACAATGCCTGACTATTCTACAGATGAGGTCTCGCCATGGCTCAAGCTGGTCTCGAACTTGTGAACTCAGGCAATCCATCCACCTAGGCATCTCAGAGAGCTAGGATTACAGATGTGAGCCCCCATGCCCAGCCAAGGCCAGAGGCATTTCTTTCTTTCTTTCTTTTTTTTAGAGACAAAGTCTCACTTCGTTGCCCTCGGTAGAGTGCTATGGCATCATGGCTCACAGCAACCTCCAGCTCTTGGGCTTAGGCGATTCTTTTGCCTCAGCCTCCCGAGTAGAGCTGGGACCACAGTTGCCCACCACAATGCCGGGCTGTTTTTTGTTACAGTTTGGCCAGGGCCAGGTTTGAACCGCCCAGAAAGAGGCATTTCTAACTAACTTTGTGATTAACTACTTTGTGACCTTATCTTCCTTAACCCCCTGGCATTACTTTCCTTGCCAACTACAACTTCATTCATCTGCCTGTTTGTTTATCTATTCCATTATGTACCCTGGTAGGTTTCCGAAACAAATAACATTGTTTCTGCCTTCAAGGAACTGGAAACAGCAGCAGTAGACAATTGCAATTCAGCCTGGTGTGACAGCAATAGGTGCAGAAGGTGTATATTAATGTGAGTGAACATGGGGCGTTTCTGACAGGGGGGATGCCCTATGGTCAAAGAAGTACCAGATTAGTTGGTGTCCTTCAAAAACCACAAATGATGGCTCGGTGCCTGTGGCTCAACGGGCTAAGGCGCCAGCCACATACACCTGAGCTGGCGGGTTCGAATCCAGCCCGGGCCCGCCAAACAACAATGACGGCTGCAACCAAAAAATGGCTGGGTGTTGTGGCGGACGCCTGTAATCCCAGCTACTTGGGAGGCGGAGGCAGGAGCCTCGCTTGAGCCCAGGAATTGGAGGTTGCTGTGAGCTGTGATGCCATGGCACTCTACCCAAGGTGACAGCTTGAGGCTCTGTCTCAAAAAAAAAAACAAAAAAAACCGCAAATGGTTCATTAATGTGGATTGGACTCACTGCAGCCATAAAACTAATCAAAATTCTTTTAACAAAGGAAGTGTGGGGCTGCGCCTGTGGCTCAGTGAGTAGGGTGCCGGCCCCATATACCAGAGGTGGTGGGTTCAAACCTGGCCCCTGCCAGAAACTGAAAAAAAAAAAAAAGGAAGTGTGTTTATCTCCCTCACTGACAATAAACTTCCCTACTCAAAATCTTTCCATGATTCTCCATTTTATAAAGAATAAAATTCAAACATCATAATATGGTAAACAAAGCCTCTTAGGATTGGTCCTTACCTAACTCTTCAGCTCTGTATTTCCTACTTTTTAATTTATGATACAGAACCTGACCACTTAATGTTTCCTACACACATCCATACAGTGTCCCTCGACTGAAAGTCTTTGCTCATGCCACTACTTCTGACAAGAATACCCCTGCTGGCTTGTTGCCCACAGCTCAGGGGTTAGGGCACTGGGCACATACACCCAGGCAGGCGGGTTTGAACATGGCCCAGGCCAGCTAAACAACAACTGCAACAAAAAATAGTCAGGCGTTGTGGTGGACACCTGTAGTCCCTGCTACTTGGGAGGCTGAGGCAAGAGAATCACTTAAACCCAAGAGTTTGAGATTGCTGTGAGGTGTGACACCACGGCACTCTACCAAGAGCGATGTAGTGAGACTCTGACTCAAAAAAAAAAAAAAAAAGAATACCCCTGCCCAAATGACCCAAACATCATCACAACCCCTTCTGCCACTTTATTTGTACTTTTTCTGCATCCTTTAAAGATGCAGTTCCATGACACCTCCTCAAATCCATCACATTTAATGGCAAAGCAGAGGAGGCATCCCCACTTAAGCCAAGGATACACAAGGCTGCCACTATGACCACCATTAGTCAATAATAGTCAATACTGAAAGGAAAGAAAAAAATAATAGATAAAAAGACACCATGACAGGGCGGCGCCTGTGGCTCAGTGAGTAGGGGGCCAGCCCCATATACTGAGGGTGGCAGGTTCAAACCCGGCCCCAGCCAAACTGCAACAACAACCACAACAAAAAATAGCCAGGCATCGTGGCGGGCACCTATAGTCCCAGCTACTCGGAATGTTGAGACAAGAGAATTGAGAATCCCCTAAGCCCAGGAGTTGGAGGTTGCTGTGAGCTGTGTGACACCACAGCACTCGCAAAGAGTGATAGAGTGAGACTCTGTCTCTACAAAAAAAAAAGGGGGTGGGCAGCACTTATGGCTCAGGGTGTAGGGCTCTGGCCCCATATACCAGGGGTGGTGAGTTCAAGCCTGGCCCTGGCAAAAACTGCAACAACAACAAAAATTCTCTGAGCCTAGAGGCCTGCCACTGGAATTTTGGGCAGCACCTGTGGCTCAGTGAATAGGGCACTGGCCCCATATACCAAGGGTGGTGGGTTCAAACCCAGCCCCAGCCAAACTGCAACAAAAAAATAGCCAGGCGTTGTAGCGGGTGCCTGTAGTCCCAGCTACTTGGGAGGCTGAGGCAAGAGAATCACCTAAGCCCAAGAGCTGGAGGTTGCTGTGAGCTGTGACACTACAGCACTCTACAGAGGGCAACGAAGTGAGACTCTGTCTCTAGAAAAAAAAAAAAGACACCATGACCATTATTTGCATAGTAACAAATAATGATACAAACCTCTCCCCAAGAAGAATCAACTAAGTAACTATGTGTACTTAGTCCTAAAGAGTTGTCTTGGTACTAAGCTAGTTATTTAAAAGAATCATTGATAAATTAATAGATTTCCCATAAGTAGCAATCACTACTTAGAATAGAGTAATGAAAACAAATTTCAACTAAAATATAAAACACTGAAATTAATAGGGGAAAAGGTGCATTTTGGAAAATACACTTATATATACTAAAAGAAAAACTGCACTTACAAGGAAACTTGATGTGATATAACAAAAAAAAAAAAACCAATTGATAAAGAAGTAGAGAGAGGGCATACACTTTCTGATTTCTAACAGCAATCAAGACAGTGTATTACTGGTATAAAGATAGATATCAATGGAATAGAATTGGAAGTTCCAAAATAAACCCACATGTCTATGGTCAAAAGATTTTCAACAACGTTGCCAAGACTATTAAATGGGAAAAGAATAGACTCTTTAGCAAATGACACTGGTGCAAATGAGCACCTCAAGCCATACACAAAAATTAACAGAAAATGGCGAGGCACGGTGTCTCATGACTATAATCCTAGCACTCAGTGGGGAGGCCAAGGTGAGCGGATTGCCTAAGCTCATGAATTCGAGACCAGCCTAAGCCAGAGTGAGACCATGTCTCTAAAAATAACCAGGCATTGTGAACGATACCTATAGTCCCAGCTGAAGGAGGAGAATTGCTTAAACCCAAGAATTTGAGGTTGCTGTGAGCTATGACACCACGGCACTCTACCCAGGGCAACAAAGTAAGAGTCTGTCTAAAACAATAATAATAATAATTAACTCCAAAAAGGATATGCCAGACTTCAATTAAGACAAGGAGGTGAAAAAAAAAAAAAGACAAGGAGGTGATAGGAGACCTCAGTACCCCACACACTGTTAGATCATCAGGACAGAAAATCAACAAAGAAACTCTGGATTCAAGTTGAACTTCAGGCATTTTATCCAACAACTGCAGAATTCTCATCAACACATGGAACATTCTCCAAGATACACTATATATTAGGCCACAATTCTCAACAAAATGTTAAAAATTGAAATAATATCAAGTATCTTCTAAGGGCACAATGGAATACATAGAAATCAATACTAAGATAAACTTTGGAAACTGTAAAAATGCATAAAAATTAAACAATAGGGTTTCCAGAGCAACATAGTGGCCAAGTAATAGCTTCCTTGCAACTGGGCACAGTGAGACTGGGGAGAGAAGACTTCAGTCATCTCTGGCTGGCAGGATCTGCCCAGAAACATTCCTTTGGGGACACAGGGAGACAGTGTGAGACTTCAGGACCCCCCGAGGAAGGCAAAAGCAGTGGAGAACTGGCGAGTGGTTGCGTGTGTTTGTTCAGTCTAATCCTGCTGGCAGCTGTAGGTACAGCATCAGTGAGATTGCATACTGGAAAGACCTTACCTGTGAGCAGATTGGGTTTTTTTGGACTTGGCACTCAGTTGAACTACCTTGGAAGAACTTGGGCAGAGTGCAGAGGTCTTTGAGTGTTGTCTAGGGCCCCAGACTGAGCCACCAAGCCAGACGGAGCTACCAGTGTTTGGCTGTGGGCCATGTGGAGCTATTGTGGGAGAACTGCCCCGGCAAGCTCCACCCTCAGGGTCTAACAACAAACATCTGGCTGGGAGTGAGTAATCTACTGACTGAGCAGCCTAAAGGTGGGGACTTAGATGCCTTGCAGCCTTAGCCCTCAGGGGCATAGGATGAGACCAGTTTTGGCACACTGGGTAAGTGGAAAGCCACTTAAGGAGTGATCCCAGGGACAAGTGCTTTCCTGGGAAAGCTTCTGCTTAGCCCAAGTTAGCAATTTAGAGTACGTTCCAAGCCGGCTGAGGAGGATTTAGGCTCTCCACCCTGCGGGGTTTGAGAAATCATTCAAGGCCTCCAGTCTGCATTTCATACAGCCATATCAGCATTGTGATTAACATATCATACCTGGAAGATCACCCGTTGCCCAGACAATATTCAGCAAGATATATATACTGCTTTGTTTTGGGTTTTGTGTTGTTTTGTTTTGTTTTGTTTGTTTTTAATTTCAACATTTTCCTTAAAGATTTTTCTTTTCTTTTTTCTTTCTTTTATTTCTTCATTTTTTCTAGTTTAAATATAATTTTCTGTTGTTGCCTTTTTCAACAATTAGAACTTTATTTTTGCTAGTGTTTCTACCCCTATTATTTGTTTTTTTCCCCAATTATATCCTGTAAAGTTTTTGATTTGCTTGTTTAGGTTTGGTTTATTGCATTTTTGTCTTTCCTCTCTACTTGGCAGAAGTGGGTTACTGTGTCCAAACAGGCTTGGCAGAAGTGGGTTACTGTGTCCAAACAGGCTGACCTAACCACTCAACCTGGCACCACCAGAGGTTGGGGGTTCTTAAGGTTGGATCAAAGTACCCTACTGTATACCTATATTTCTCGTGTCCCTCTCTTTCTGTGCCTCTCTTCTTTTTGTCAAAAGTTGCTTCTACCCAACCCCTCTCCTTTCTCCTTTTCCTTTCCTTTTCTTTTTTTTCTTTCTTTTTTCCCTTCTTGCTCTTCAATCTTCTCATACTTCTGGTCCTATACCAAGGGGTTTCATTGAAACCCTAGTCCAGAGGCACGGCAACTAAAAAAAGGAGGAGGAAGTGAAAGGAAAATTAGGGCAAGGAAACAGATAAAAGAAATCACTCAGCTCAGTGTCTGTGGCTCAATGGGCTAAGACACCAGCCACGTACATCGGAGCTGGCAGGTTTGAATCCAGCCCAGGCCCGCCAAACAACAATGATGGCTGCAATGAAAAAATGGCCGGGTGTAGTGGTGGGTGCCTCTAGTCCCAGCTACTTGGGAGGCAGAGGCAAGAGACTCACTTGAGCCCAGGAATTGGAGGTTGCTGTGAGCTGTGATGCCACAGCACTCTATCCAGGGTGACAGCTTGAGGCTCTGTCTCAAAAAAAAAAAAAATCACTCATGAGGAAGAATCAGCAGAAAACTCCTGGCATCATGAAAAACGAGTCCAGAGCACCCCTCAGCCCAAGGGACTGTGAGGTACCTACTGCAGAGGATTCCACCTATAAGGAAATGTTAGATATGACAGAAAGGGACTTTAGAATACAGATGATGAAAACAATCAAGGAAATGAAGGAAACAATGAAGGAAACTGCTGATAAAGTGGAAAATAACCAAAAGGAAATCCAAAAACAGAATTGATTAAGAGATGAACACTATGAAGAATATAAAAAAGATATAGCACAGCTAAAAGAACTGAAGCAGTCAATTAGGGAACTTAAAGATGCAATAGAAAGTATCAACAACAGACTAGACCATGCAGAAGAAAGAATCTCAGAGGTAGAGGACAAAGCTCTTGAGATAACTCAGATAGTTAAAGAGGCAGAAAAGAAGAAATAGAAAGCAGAACATTTGCTGGCGGAATTATGGAACTCTATGAAGTGTTCAAACATATGAGTTATAGTTATCACAGAAGGGGAAGAAGAATGCCCCAGGGGAACGGAAGCCATACTAGAGAATATTATAAATGAAAATTTCCCAAATATCACCAAAGATTCTAACACTCTCCTTTCAGAAGGATATTGGAACCCAGGTCACCTCAACTCTAACCGTGCTTCCCCAAGACACATTCTGATGAACCTGTCCAAAGTCAAGACAAAAGAAAAGATTCTTCAAGCTGCCAGGAGTAAGCGCCAGTTGACCTACGGGACAAATCAATCAGTGTAACTATAGACTTCTCTAATGAAACTTTCCAAGCAAGAAGACAATGATCATGTACCTTTAATCTACTTAAACAGAACAATCTCCAGCCCAGAATTCTATATCCTGTGAAGCTAAGCTTTAAAATTGATGGAGAAATCAAATCATTTACTGATATACAAACATTGAGGAAATTCACCACAACAAGACCAGCTCTAGAGGAAATACTTCAACCTGTTCTACACACCGACCATCACAATGGATCAACAACAAAGTAAGATCTCAGAAATTAAAGGACAGAACCTAACTTCCACACTGATGCAAAAGATAAAACTAAGCACTGGACTCTCACAAAATAATATGAATAAAACACTACCACACTTATCAATTATCTCAATAACTGTTAATGGCTTGAATTCCCACTGAAGAGGCATAGATTGGCTGACTGGATTAAAAAACACAAGCCAGGGTGGCGACTGTGGCTCAGTGAGTAGGGCGCTGGCCCCATATACCAAGGGTGGTGGGTTCAAACCGGCCCCTGCCAAATAAAAAAATAGCTGGGCGTTGTGTTGGGCTCTTGTAATCCCAGCTACTTAGGAGGCTGAGGCAAGAGAATCACGTAAGCCCAGGAGTGGGAGATTGCTGTGAGCTGTGACACCACTGCACTCTAATGAGGGTGACAAAGTGAGACTCTGTCTCTACAAAAAAAAAAAAGCCAAAACACAAGCCATTTTCTGTCTGCAGGAAACACACCTAGCTTCAAAAGACAAATTAAAACTCTGAGTTAAGGGTTGGAAGACCATTTTTCGAGCAAACAGAATTCAGAAGAAAAGAGGAGTTGCAAACTTATTTTCAGATACATGTGGATTTAAAGCAACTAAAGTCAAAAAAGACAAAGATGGTCACTTTATATTGGTCAAGGGAAAAATACAACAAGAAAACGTTTCAATTCTAAATATTTATGCACCCAATTTAAATGCTCCCAGACTCTTGAAACAGACCTTACCAAATCTGAGCAATATGATATCCTATAACATCATAATAACAGGAGACTTTAACACTCCTCTCACAGAGCTGCATAGATCCTCTAAACAGAAATTAAATAAGGACATAAAGGACTTAAATGAGACCCTAGAATAACTGTGCTTGATAGACGCATACAGAACACTCTGTCCCACAGATAAAGAATATACATTCTTCACATCAGCCTATGGAACATTCTCCAAAATTGATCATATCTTAGGACACAAAACAAACCTCAACAGAATCAAAAGAATTAAAATTTTACCTTGTATTTTCTCAGACCACAAGACACTAAAGGTGCAACTCAACTCCAACAAAACATTCAACCCCACACAAAGGCATGGAAATTAAACAACCT
>CAUYRH010031971.1:0-24249 GCA_963574655.1 Perodicticus potto
TAATATTCCATGGTATACATGTACCACAATTTATTAATCCATTCGTGGGTCGATGGGCACTTGGGCTTCTTCCATGACTTAGCAATTATGAATTGGGCTGCAATAAACATTCTGGTACAGATATCTTTATTGTGATGTGATTTTTGTATACCATCAATTTTTAATAAACCCAATCTTTCATAGCTGTGAATCTGCAATTTTGAGTTTCTGCGTTTGCATGAGGACTTACTCCTTTATTTCTTCCTGTGTCTGTACTTGAGTCACTCCTGTATGCATATAACACACTGCTAGACGTTGTAATATAGAGAAAGAAATATAAAACCTATCCACTAGGATTTTAAAATCTAATTGAATAGTCAAAAGAAAAACATATAGCAAAAGCTAGTGAAGGAGATTCGAATATACCATACCAAAATAGGCCACTTTGGCATAAGAATTATTACTATTTTGAGCCAAAAGCATTTGAGAATCAACAAATGCAGGATGAGTTTCCCCCTCCCCTTATCTGCTAAAAATCAGGTCATAATTTTCCCTTTGTGAAGGTGTCTCCTTTCTGTTCCAGGAAGAGATTGAAGGGTACTTCTTATAACTGTGGATGGAAAGTCCATACTGAGAAGAGTTTGCACAAGCAGACTTTATTAATATAGCCCTTATCTTTAGGAGGTTCTTACTTATTTCCTCCCCACTGCCTCATGATTTTTTTTTTCATTTGAGACAGAGTCTCAAGCTGTCACCCTGAGTAGAGTACTGGCGTCATAGCTCACAGCAACCTCCAACTGTTGGACTCACGTGAGCCTCTTGCCTCAGTTTTTCTATTTTTAGTAAAGATGGGGGTCTTGCTCTTGCTCAGGCTGGTGTTGAATTCGTGAGCTCAAGCAATCCACCCATCTCAGCCTCTCAGAGTGCTAGGATTACAGGCATGAACCACCACGCCTGGCTTGCTCCATGATTTTTCATCCCTTAAAGTTCAAGCTCCCTTTTCTTTGTTAAACTGGTATACAAAACCCTGAGTCTCACCATTTATTTGCATTTCACTTGTTTTCTGTGAACTCCTACGCACATTAATATTTTTTAAAAATGAGCCTCTTTTCCTGTTAATCTGTCTTTTGTTAGTTTAATTCATAAGCCCCCAAGTGTGGAACATAAGAGGGTAAAGGAAATCTTTTTCTTCCACACACTAGCATTTACTGATCAATTCGTAACCAGCACTTACTATACTGACCTAAAAGTTTTCATTCATTATCTCATTTCATCCTTGCAACAGCCTTTTGAGGTAGGTATTAATGACTTATTATTAAACCCTTACCAAGTGCTTGCTGTGTGTCCTATAATTTTCACAATAACCCTGTGAGGTCATAATGGATCAGTCCCATTTTTTTTTTGAGGGGGGAATTGAGCCACAGAGAGGTTAGGCAATTTGCTCAAAGTCATATTGCCAGTATGTGGTAGAACAGAGGATTTGAGTTTGTCTCCAAAACCCGTAACTCTTGTTTCCTCATTCTTATTGAAATTTTACAATTGAGGAGAGTAAGGCTTAAAAAGGAAAAAGTAACTTTCTCAAGACTACTTGGCTAGTAAGTGACAGAAGTTGTATTAAGTTTCTAGGGCACAGGTTCTTAACCCTTCAGCCATACTGCCATGGCCTAACAATTAAAAAGAACAATAAGGCAATGTCACATGGCAGGTTGTGGCAACGGCAAGTTTAGCTGAAGAATTTCCAGACTTTGTCTTCTTTTCCAATAGAAAACATTTTTTTTTTTTGTGACAGAGTCTCATTATGTCACCCTCAGTAGAGTGCTGTGGCATCACAGCTCACAGCAACCTCCAACTCTTGGGCTTAAGCGATTCTCTTGCCTCAGCCTCCCAAGCAGCTGGGACTACAGATGCCCGCCACAACACTCGGCTATTTTTTTGTTGTACTTGTCATTGTTGTTTAGCTGGCTCGGGCCGAGTTCGAACCCATCAGCCTCCATGTATGTGGCTGGCACCATAACCGCTGTGCTATGGGCGCTGAGCCAGAAAGCTTTTTTTAATTTACATTGTTTCAAATTTCTTTGTACATGGCATTTGCTTTTATACTTTAACATTTTTTTCCCCCCAAATAAAGGGCAATTAGTTCAACACCCAGACCCCTCAATGCTCTGGGGCTAGTTATCTTGCTGCTCTGGTGATACGGATATGCTCAATTTTCTCATGTTCCATTTGTTATTTTATTGACATAGTTATTGATAAAAGGAAGCTCTTTGCCTGGATGCATTTCTTGGCCTTAAATTGGCTTGACCAGTGGCCTTACCTTTGGACAATTAACCCCTTTGGTAGTAAAAGTCTTTTCAGACCAGCAGGACTCACTGTCTATTGATTTTAAGATCTCCAATGCCCCCAAATTAATCTTTTCTTTAGCTTTTAACTGTAGCAGCTTTTTGTTTTTATTTTTCTTGATAAGGCTTTTTTCAGTTAATAAATGTTGCCATTCCCTTTTAAACGAACAAACAAATAAGCAAATCTGTCTGAAAGAAAGCCTGGAAAGAAGTTAAGCCATGAAAGAGAAAAAGCTTTTTTTTTTTTTTTTTAAGATAGAGTCTCATTATATCACCCTCGGTAGAGTGCTGTGCCATCACAGCTCCCAGCAACCTCCAACTCTTGGGCTGAAGTGATTCTCTTGCCTCAGCCTCCTAAATAGCTGAGACTTCAGGTGCCCACTACGAAGCCTGGCTATTTCTTTCTTTCTTTTTTTTCTTTTTTTTCTGGTTGTAGTTGTCATTGTTGTTTGGCAGGTCTGGGCTGGGTTCCAACCCACCAGCTCCAGTGTATGTGGCTGGCACCCTAGCTGCTGAGCTACAGGCGCTCAGCTGAGAAAAGGCATTTTGACCTGTAAAAAGTGATGGATGTAGTGGTGTTGGGGGGTGTGTATGCACTTGGGGTTAGAGGGAAGTGGACATAAGAAAAAAACAAGATCGAAATGGCACAACAAACAAGGACAAAAAAACCTAGTTGCAATTTGTCACAATTCTTCTTATGTTTGCTAGCCAATCCAAAGATTCCCTCCAAGGGAGGCTGTCTGTGTTACTCCACTCAGCAGTGCTATGGACAGGAAAGTGGAAGGGGTTCTGTGGTGTACCCAGAAACAAAACCAGAGAATGGTTCAGGCCAGGTTTTTTTTTTCTTTTTTTTAATAATTTTATTAAATCATAATTGTGTACATTGGTGCAATCATAGGGCAGAATGTGATTCATATACAATCAGAAACATTTTGATCATACTGTGAGAGATAGCCCTCATAGCATTTTCTTAATCACTATATAAAGACATTGATACTCTACATTTAATAAGTTTCACCAGTACCCTACTAAGATGCACCGTAGGTGTGATCTCACCAATTGCCTTCCCTCCACCCATCCTCCCCCCTCCCCTCCCTGGATGTCCACTCTTGAGCTGGATGAGCAGCCACGATGACCAAGCAGCAGAGAAGCCCTCGCCTCTGGCCTGGGCTCCACATCCTTGTGAGATGCAGAAGAGAGACAGACTGGGCCAAGCCGCAGCTGGCTTTATCCAGCCTTTACGCTAAGGCCTGAGCTCAAACTAACCAATTAGGGATCTGCCTTTTCTCCAGGGATTGAAGATGGTCCAGGCAGTTGGTAACTCTGGAGACTTCTTTGCAATGGGCCTGGGTCTTCAGGGTGGTTTGCACCTGTCTCTGCCTACTACAGTCTGCTGGCCCCATTCATGGACCCTATCTAACGTGGGCAAACCTTCCCCTAGCTGCTTTCTGCTTTCCTGTCCCCCACTTTGGAGATGTGGAAGCTGAGGTTCAGAGTGGCCTGGCCCAACTTGCTTGCTAGTGGGTAGTTGAACCCAGTCAGCCTTAGAAGCCTTTTCTGGTTCTCCCTCAGGCCCTGATTCCTCCAGAGGAGCCCCGGTCCTGGCTTTCCCCTGCCAGATGGTGGGTGTCCCCATCCCTAAAGGCCCTGGACATGTCTGATGCTTGGTATGGGCCGTTGTAGGAGGGAGTGATGTGTCAATCTGTCTCCCCAGCCACCTGCGTAGACCTGCAGCTCAGGACCTGCAGCGATGCTGCCTATAACCATACCACCTTCCCCACCCCGCTGGAGCACCGGTCGCGGGAGGCCGTGGAGGCCAGCTCTGAGTACATCCTGCTGAGCGTCCTGCATCACCTCCTGGAGGGCCAGTGCAACCCTGACCTGCGGCTGCTGGGCTGCGCCGTGCTGGCCCCGCGGTGTGAGGGCAGCCGGGTGCTCAGGCCCTGCCGGCATGTCTGTGAGGGCCTGCGTGAAGCCTGCCAGCCTGCCTTTGATGCCATCGACATGGCCTGGCCCTACTTCCTCGACTGCCACCGCTACTTTGCACGTGAGGAAGAAGTCTGCTATGACCCGCTGGAGAAGCTTCGGGGTAAGTGCGGACCTCAGGGACTGTCCGTGGAGGAGCGAGCAGGTGTCCAGGTGGCCAGTGGGGTCAGTGCCATGCTGAAGGGAGTGGCTGAGGTTTTCCCAGGGACTACAGTGGCATAGGTGCTGGTCAAGAGAGGAGCTGCTCCCAGTGGCCCATAGAAAGGCACCAGGCAGGTGTCAGGCAGTGGCAGTGAAGAGGGAGGGTGGTCCCACTACCCAGTACCCTCCAGCAAAGTTGGAAAGGAAGGTTCTGGGTCAAAGTGGAGCTGTGTCTTGGTTGAGGCTCCATTAAGGTGGCCTGAAATGGAGGTGGCATTCAGGGAGCAGATGTGGGCCCAAGGGGGTGGAGGTTCCCATGCTCGGGGAGAAGTTGTGGGCACGAGAGGCTGGGGATGCCTGCATTCAGGGAGCAGACGCGGGCACAAACAGGGCTGGCCTGGGGACCATGTCCTCAGTGCAGCCCCCCACCCAAGGATTTCAGTCCCAGGCTGTGCACCTAGTCTGGGGGAGCAGTCTGTGGCTGGGCCTCACAGGTCACACAGGGAAGTTTGGCCTGGAGTAGACTCCTCTTTGGGGGTCCTTATGGCCCCGTGGGCTCGGGGATGCAGGAAGATGGGCTTTGTCTTCTCACATGGACAGAGCAGGGGGGATAGGGCAGGCAGCCTGGACAGCAATGGGCCACTTCTCTGCTAGGGCCCGTGGCCGTGGGTGGCCTGCACGGGGCTACCCTGTGCCTTTCACCCCTGAGTCTGTCGTCCACCCCTCTGTGAGAAGGAGAGGCCCCGTAGACCCAGTGTAAACTGTAGCAGCCCTGGGCAGCAGAAATGCCCTGGTGAGGAATGTGCAGCCTGTGCCGTGCAGGACAGTGGTCACCTGAGAGCACTGGGGGCGGCCGTTGTGACAAAGGCCCTAATGTCGTCCTTTTATTTCATTTGAATGAGTTTAACTTACATTTGGATATCCTGCGCGCCAGTGTGCACTGTGCCAGGCAGTGTGGGGCAGGGTCCACAGGATCTGGCACGAGGCCCCATGCGTGTGGCACCCCGTGTGCACCCACAGGTGAGGAAGCAGAGGCCCTGGGAAGCGACCGACTTAGTCACTGATGGATGGACTCATGTGTCCCTCAAACACCTGTTGAGCACCTACTGCATCCGTGGCTCTCTGCTAGGACAGTGAGGAAGGTTGGGGGGGACACAGATCTGCATCTGGGAAGGGGTCTGGGCTGGGCCCAGCTATCCCACAGTCCATGGGTGGCGTAGGGACTTCGGACTGACCCTGGTGCCCCTGGGAGCCTCAGGCTCCTGGTCTGAGAAGGGCTGTGTGCCCTGGGCTTCTGCGTGGGTGCGCAGGGAGCTGTGTACATGTGAAGGGCTCTCAGGGACAGGGTGGTGGAGGTGGCTGAAAGGGCCCAGGGCTGAGGGGAAGGAAGCCAGGTGGCTCCCAGGGCCAAACCTTCTCCTGGGGAAAACCTGAAATTATTGAGAGAGATTATTTCAGGCATCTCTGTCACCAAATTGCTGGTTCTGTCTGCTTTCTTTCCCCTCCAGAACCATCTTGAGCAGAAACAAAACCACAGGGCCAGTGGGACATGGGTGAAAAAGTGTTAACTCTTTGTGGTCCCCAGGGCCAGCCCACAGAGGCCTGCATCCTGCTTCTGTGGGCTGGGCTGCGAGACCCCCTCGGGTGGGGGCTGTGTGTCACCAGGGCTTCTTCTGTCCTAGTGAGCGGAAGGGGTGGGCGTGCAGAGATGTCTGGAGCCCCCTCCACTCCCCTCCTCTTCCTCCAAGTCCTTCTTCCTCCCCAAACCCCTTCTTTCTGCTGGTGCAGGCTCTTGCTGTTGTGCTGGTAATGATGTCGCTGTCCCAGCACATGGGCGGGAGCACCCACAATAGCTCTCTGCAAGAGCTTTTCAGGACTGCTCTCTCCGGATGTGTGGAGGCGTTGACACCGCTTACACCATGGTGCCACACACACAAAGCAGAACACCGAGATTACGGCTCGATGGTCGGAAAACAAGACACGCAGAAAGTCAGCAGTAGCCCAGCTGAGGGTGGAGGGTTGTGTAGCTGTGTCTTTTTCCTTGTACGCTATCGCTGTGTATTTCAGGAATTTCCCATAGTGACTACATGATACCCTATGTCGCAGTGTATAATGAACATGATTTGGATCAAGTCTTTGAGGGAGCAGTAAGGGTGATAGGACTAGTAGTACGAATTTTGTATCTACATAAATGTTTTTCATTCTTTTATTCATGCTTACGCATTAAAAGTGTAACTCTAGAAAGCTATGACAGTATCTGTATGCAAACTAGTAGCCTGGAATACAGTAATCGGTTTTGTTGAGTTTTCCATGAACTTGCAACAAAAGCATTTTCGATTTATTTCTCTTCATACTCTTTGGGGGAGAACTAGCAATCTAGCTAACATGTTTTACAAAAATCCTTTGAAAAATGCCCAAACTGTTTTCATACACTGCAAACTTTATGCTTTACATTTGAATTAAAAAATTAAACAAAAGATTTTTTTCCTGAAAATTTGGGGCAAAAACGTGGGTCTGGATTATTCATAGGAATACATTATACACGTCAAATTATGGTATTTTTATTCATAATAGCATAAGGAATTGTGTTGTGCTTTATACATCTCTTGGGTGCCGCTGTTGGCTGGAGACCTTGTTCTAAGTATTACAAAGGGAGCTTAAATTAAAAACATAAACACAGATGGGCGGAGAGCCACCCCCCCCACCGTCACTGCCATGTGGTGGGGTTGTGAGGATGCCAAGCATGTTCAGCTGGGGAGGGAGATGGTAGAGAGGGCGGCAGGGGCAGCCAGGCCAGCCATGAGTGTGGGGAGCCACAGCCACCAGACCCTGACCCCAGTTCCCCTGCTCCGCCCCAGCAGGTCTGGACGCCGAGGAGGTGCTACCCTCAGGGTTACCACCAACCTTTATACGCTTTGTACACCACTCCTACGCCCAGATGGTACGTGCGCTGAAGAGGACAGCTGCCCGCTGCGCCCATGTGGCTAAGACCTACAGCATTGGGCGCAGCTTTGACGGCAAGGACCTCCTAGTCATCGAGTTCTCCGGCCGCCCAGGCCAGCACGAGCTGAGTGAGCGTCTGCATGGAGGGCCGGTGCCCACTCGGCCTTGGGGTGCACAGCGTGGGGGTGTTTGGGGCACTGGGAAAAGGCAGGGAAGCTGCTTGGTGCCCGGCCACATCCCACAGGGCATACAGAACCACTGTATATAAAAAGGGTTTCTCCAGAATACCCATTTTACTTGAAAATTTGAGGGGCAGAGTGGACAATGGGGACATTGATCCAATGGGGGATTACACAGGGGTAAAAGTAACCAGAAATTTAAAGCAGAAAAAGGTGCAGGGACAGAGTGATATTGTCTGGGAATCGGGGGAAGCTGGAAGGGGAACGGCAAGTTCCAGATGTCAGGAAGAAACGGGGTGAGCAGCTCACACAGCTGGGGGAGCACCAGGCCCTCGTGTGTGTGAAGGATCGTGTGACCCTGTGTACTATTTTACAACTTAGTCCTAGAAAACTGGGGCCCAGGCAGGTTTGCCCAGCCCTGGGCCCCAGGAGCTTGACAGGCTCTTCCAAATTGCTCCGGGAACTTGAGAGCAGAGTGATGTGAATAAAGTGATTTTTCCATTTAAAATCACTCTTATCAGGCTTAGAGATCCTGTTTCGAGACGAGAGAGGGCATTGTGGAAAATGCTAGATGTTACTGTTCCTTCTTGCAGAGCAGATTAGAAAATCAAATTTCATTGCCGCTGTAATTTGCTGCCCAGTCTAAGCTGCAAAGAGTCACTTGGGCTGGTGGTGTCTGAGACTCCAGGATGTCCTGGCATAGACCTAGCCCATTCTGTGCTGGGGTGGGATGCCATGCAGGCCCCTTCCTCGGGTACCAAGAGCCTCCAGTGCACAGGGGAGAGGGCAGAGCCTCCAGGAATGGGGACTCAGTGAGTCCAAGTCCTGCCTTGGTGCTGATCCCCAGCCTACCTGTCCACATGAGCTTGCTAGTCAAACAGGATCAATCTAGAAAAATAGTCTCCATTAGACACTTGATCCTCACAAGTTACTGGAAAATGCATCCCCTCTTGGTTACCTTTCCTGGTATGGCCACCTTGGCCAGTTTCATCCTATTGGCCGAGACAGCCAGGACACCAGGAGCCCAAAGGCTGTATCTTTCACCAAGGGCCAAAGGTTATCTGGCCACATCTCAGCCCCCATGGCCCACTCTGCTTCCCACACCAGCTGTGGGTGGAATGCTCTGGTGGAAGACGGGTGCCCTCCCTGTGGCACTGGAATCTGAGGGTGAGGGGTGTCCCCTGCGTAGAGGGGCCAGGAAGATGACTGGCATGGAAAGCCTCCTATCATTTATACCCCTGAGATGTGGAATCTGAGGAACATGAGTGTTCAGTCCAACCCCTTAGAGGTCTCTGTCACACACAGCTGGGGAGGGAGATGCCATTTTCTGGGTAAGCAACATTAAGGCTCAGAGAGGAGTGACTTGCCCATGGTCATAAGCTACTAAGGCTGAGAGTCCTGGTTGACTCTTCTTCCCACAATCTATTCATCCCTTTATTCATCTATCCATCCATCTCTGCATCAATCAGTCTATCCATCCCTTTATCTACATAGCCATTATTTACCCATGTATCCATCAACTATTCATTCATCTATGCAACCATCCATCCATCCAAGCATCCATCTATTCATTCATCAATTTATCTACCTATCTATCCACACACCCATCCACCATCCATCCATCCATCTGCTCATCCATCCATCCACCTATTTATCCATCCATCCCCCCCATCCATCTACTCATTAATTCTCCTACTCATCCCTCCATCCCTCCACTCACCCACCTATCCATCCATCCATCATCCATCCATCCATCCATCCATCCATCTACCATCCATCCATACATCCATTCATCCATCCATCCCTCCACCCACCCACACACCCATCCACTCACCTATCCATCCATCCATCCATTCATCTATCATCCATCCACCCACTCATCCATCCATCCACCTATTTATCCATCCATACCCCAATCCATCTATTCATTAATTATCCTACTCATCCATCCATCCCTCCACCCACCCACCTATCCATCCATCCATCCATCCATCCATCCATCCATCCATCCAATCCATCTATTCATTCATCCATCCATCCATCCACCTATTTATCCATCCACCTATTTATCCATCCATCCACCCATCCATCTACTCATTAATTATCATACTCATCCATCCATCCCTCCACCCACTCATCCACCCATCCACGTACCTATCTATACAACCATTCATCCATCCATCAGCTATCCATCTATCCTCATTTATTCATTTGAGGGCCAGCTGCTTTCCTAGCCAAGCACCAATGTGCACCTTGAACTGTTCCACCAACATCAAGAGTGGCTATCAATGAAATTCACCTGGATCAATGATTAAAACATATATTATTATTAATATACTGTCATGCTAATAATTATGGCTAAACATAGAAAGTGAGCTCAACAAAAGTGATGACCTTGATGAGAACTCATTATACACAGATATTCTTGAGTGAAAACAAATATAAATTAGTCCCAGCACATCTGGTCACCTTTGCTGGGTTAGGGGGTCAAGCCTCTGGGGACCCAGGGCTTTGGGATAATGCTTCAAGTCACTGTATTCCTCCCCAGTGGAGCCTGAGGTAAAGCTCATTGGCAACATCCATGGCAACGAAGTGGCAGGGCGGGAGATGCTCATTTACCTGGCCCAGTACCTGTGCTCTGAGTACCTGCTGGGGAACCCCCGGATCCAGCGCCTGATCAACACCACCCGCATCCACCTGTTGCCCTCCATGAACCCTGATGGCTATGAGGTGGCAGCTGCCGAAGTGAGCACCCCTGATATCTGGGTCTTGTGGGTCTGATGTTCCCCATCTGTGCATTTACTATTCGTTTTTATGAGTAGTGCTACGGGCCTGTCATTAAGGGAGGGGATTCATCAAAGTCCTGCTTTGGGGAAGGCAGGCACTGAGAATTCCAGGTGTATTATAAAGGTGATGCATGTGATAAGGAAAATTTGTGATATAAAGGGCATGACAGTGCCAGCTGGGGCTTAGGGGAGCTCTGGAGGATGTGGGGAGGGAGTGGTGGTTACTGTGGTACTCCAGGTAGGGAATGGGAATGGTTGGAAGGGGCAGCCAGGGCAAGGCCCCAAGGCCAGGCAGGAGGGCCTGGGACGCGGGTAAGGAGGTGAGGGCAGCTGGCCAGACACGCTGACAGGCTCATCACTTATAGCTAGAGATAGCCCGACACCCTGGCTCTGACCCTCCGCCCAGCAGGCCTCATCTGGGAGGTCTCGGGTTGGGGCGTGCTGACCCTCACTTGGGGACTGGCCTGTGCTTTAGGGTGCTGGCTACAATGGGTGGACAAGCGGGAGGCAGAACGCGCAGAACCTGGACCTGAACCGCAACTTCCCGGACCTGACCTCAGAGTACTACCAGCTGGCTGAGGCCCGGGGCGTGCGCACCGACCACATCCCCATCCCGCAGCACTACTGGTGGGGTAAGGTAGGAGCCACTGCTGCCAGCCTGTCCCTACGGAGCATCGCTGGGCACTCTGGGACCCTGAGGTCCTGGCGTTCCCTCTGAGCCTCGGTTACCTGTCTGTGAAATGGGGACAGCTCCTCTTGGGGTTGTTGGTGGGATTCAGGCATAACATTGAAAGGACTGAGTCCCTGCTCAGTGACAGCTGCTAAGCCCTGCTGAAGAACCTTTGTCCTGGCCAGGTGGCCCTTCCCTGTGGAGGCCTGAGGCTGGGAAAGCCCATGGCACAGCCGGGGAGGTCAGTGGGCATGTGCAGCTCTGAGGGCACCTCCTCTGTCCTGGGCAGGTGGCCCCTGAGACCAAGGCAATAATGAAGTGGATGCGGACCATCCCCTTTGTGCTCTCGGCCAGCCTCCACGGGGGTGACCTCGTGGTGTCCTATCCTTTCGACTTCTCCAAGCACCCCCAGGAGGAGAAGATGTTTTCTCCCACACCTGACGAGAAGGTGAGAGGCTGTGGGTGCTGCAGGCAGGGCAGGGAGGGGTGTGTGTGGCCTGCAGAGCTGGTGCCTTGAGGCCCAAGGAGTTGCTGGAGCCTCAGTGCTTAGGCTGAGTCAGCACCACTCCCTCTGGGCCCAGGCTCCCCCTCAAAGCCTCCAGCCCAGGGGAGCAAGAAGGCTCTTCTCTGAGCTTCCAGAGGCTGGCTGCTCTCGCCTTTTTGAATGTTCCTACTTGCACTGTCTCCAAAGAGCCATCAGGCCTGGTAGGTCCCTGGAGTTCCTGCGGAGAGGTGCAACCCAGGCTGCCAGCAGAGGGCAGTGCTGCAGCGCTCACGGCCTGTCCCTCCCTCCCTGGCCACTGCTTGTTAGGCTTTGGGCTCCTCAGGAGTCAGTGGTGCCCCGCACCGTGCGAGGCTTTTCTTCTCTCTAGGCCTCAGCTTCTCTCAGTGTCAATAGACCAGCAGATGGTAAGGCCCAAGGTGGTGGCAGGACCCTGCCCTACTCTCCCCAAGAAAACATGCTGCCTGTGCCCTGGCCCTGACTGTCCTTCTATAGGCCATGCGGGATGGAAATTTAGGCAGGCTAGTCCTCCAAGAAGGGCCTAGGAATTGGCCCCTTTCCATAAGAAAAGTGAGGTGAAGGAGGGTGTGCGATCTGAGATGCAAGGTTCACAGCCAAGGGTGCTGGTGCCTGCCCTCCCTCCTGCCTCTTACCTCGACAGGCCCAGAGTCACTCCCCAGGCTACCTGGTGGATCAGATACAAGGCAGAGAGCTGGGCCTGCACCCCACCTACCCTGGCAGTTTCCATGCAGGACCCAGGGGAAGGGGTGGGGGGTGGGGCAGGTGCCAGGCCCCTGGCTCCCTGCTGGAGCCTTCACATGGCTTGTCTTCCTCTCTGAGGTCACCTGGCCAAGCAGCACACCTGTCTCACCAGCCCCTTCCCTATCCTGAGACCACCACTGAGAAAGCAAAGCCAACTGGCCCCGACACGGGGGATCCTCAGCCTATGGTGGGAGATGGAGCCAGAAATTGTCAAGAGGGCTGCCCCAGAGGCTGGGGCCTGCCAGGTGTGTGTGTGTGTGTGTTTGTGTGTGTGTGTGTGTGTGTGTGTGCTTGTGCAGACGTGTGTGTGTGTGAATGAACGCATATTGCACGAGTGAGTGAACAAACATAAAGGAATGAATGAGTGAGTGATGAGTAAGAGAAGGAGTGAAAATGCATGTGCTGGGGATGAGTCCCCAACCTAATCTAGCTTAAGGCGCTGAAGGAGAGAAGCCTTTGAGCGGCATCTTCCCAAACGGAGTCCATAGATGAGGTAGAGACCTCCAGCTGTGGGACAGTGTTAGGGCCCAGGTGACAGTGTGCTGAGATGCATGGGAGCAGCTGGTCAGTGGAAGCTGGGCAGGCTATGGTGGGGAGACCAGGTGAGCACCTTGCCTGGCCCTGGGTCCGAGGGGGCTCTGACAGCGACATCCAGGTCCCTGGCCCGTTTACCCTGAACTGTGTTCAGTTATTTTTCCACATGTTCATTCACTCACTCATGCATTACTCACTCCTTCTCTTACTCATCACTCACTCCTTCACTCATGTATTTATATTCGCTCACTGATTCACTGTTCACTCATTCTCTTACTCATTCACTCACTGGTGTATCATTCACTCACGCATCATTCACTTGCTCACTCATTCTCTTACTTATTTATTCACTCACTCATTCATTCATTAACCCCTGCAACCAGCACATACCAGGGGTGCAAGGGGTGCCAGGTCTGAGCTCAGAGCTTAGTGAGTGCTGGCGGTTTGTGGGTGCCTCACTGTGCTCTCAGAGAGTGGAGTAACACCTAGCCAGGCAGGTGTGCGGGAGCCCCCCGATGCTGCTCAGCATCTCCCAGCCTCAGAGACGGATGCTGAAAGATGTCCCTAGGAGGGCAGTTCACCTCAACGAGTCCCACCAGAGTCAGAAAAAATCACACTGCTCCTAGCAGCCATCAATTGTGGATCGATAGCCGGGCAGCCCTGCAGGCGGCTGCGGACTCTGTGGAAGCCAGAGTCCCGGGAGAGGCCTGGGGTGGGGGTTTGTGAGGAGAGGGCTGACCGGGCTGGCCCCAGATGCCCTCTTCCCAAAGGTCCGTGGTGCCCCATGGATAAGAACCAGTGCTTTGAGCAGAGCCTGAGGCCCTCCAGGCTGGCCATGCCACCTCTCCCACCTCCACATCTGCCCTTTGGACAAAATCCTGCTCTGAGCTTGGCTACCCCTCCATCCTTCCCATCACACCCTTCTGGCCTTGCTCACTGTCCCTGGCCCCTGGGAATTAGCTTAACTACTTAGCTCCCTAGTTGGAAAAGGAGCCCACAAGGCTGAGCTTTCCTCTGGTCCTCTACCTGAGTTCCTGGGTCACCGGTCAGTCCCTGCTGCCCTCTCCTTGCAGCCCTGCACCCACCTGGATTAGTCCCGAGGGCGGCATCTATGTCTCCCTTGCCCACTCCAGCCAGCCTCCAGCCTGGAATCCTCCAGACATCTTGGCACGGCACTGCTGGAGCAGGTCAGGCCTGTTCCGAGCCGGGCCCACAGCCCCAGGTTTGGGGACTGATAGTCAGCTGCTCTCCATGCCTTCCCCTGAGGGAATTGACCAGGGATGGAGAGGAAGGATGCCGGGCAGAGAGGCCTTGAGGAAGCACAGTGATGGGCTGGAGAGAGTCTGCCCTGCTTTGTAGATGGACAATGGTGGTGGTGCTGGTTAGCCCAGCAGGGAGGAGAAGGAAGTAACAATCACTCAAAGATGAAGTTTGCTTGGATGATGAACTCCATGCAGTGTGGCCTGACCGTACCCCCATAACTCTGGCAATAGCCCTGTCCCTACCTCCTGCCTCTCCCTGCTGTCACAAGAGTGTTTTAAGCACGGCAAAGCAGACTCCACACACCCTGCCCAGATCAGTGTGCATCCTTTCGAGAAAGCCCACACTTCGCCTCTGGCTGTGCAATCCCCACACCTGCCTTCAGCTTTGACAGTGCCAGGCTGCCTGTCGCCCAACCCTGGGCCTTTGTACAGGCTATGTGTGTCCTCTGCCTGGACACTGGTCCCTTCTCTTATTTGCTGCAGGGGTCACCCTGACTAGGTCTCCCCTCACTCCACTGTCCCCAGAACCTAGAGCGCCCTGCAGAATCCCCCCTGGTCTGGGTCTCTAGGAAGCCTCTTTCTTGGTCTCCTTTCCAGATGTTCAAACTGCTGGCCAGAGCCTATGCTGACGTTCACCCCATGATGATGGACAAGTCGGAGCACAGGTGTGGGGGCAACTTCCTGAAGAGGGGCAGCATCATCAACGGGGCGGACTGGTACAGCTTCACGGGAGGTGCGGCCCTGCAGGGTGGGGCAGGGTGGGAGCATCAGTGGGTGATGGCTGTGGACCATGCTGGCTGAGTGTGGAGGGGTTGGGGCCCTGAGCTCCTTGAAGGGAGTCATGGGCAGGGCTGTGGAAGCAGAGCCCAGAATGAGGAGGAGGTATGGTGGGTAGGGGTCATCAATGGGCCCTGGCAGTGGGCGAGGCAGGGCCAAGTGGGGTCGAGGGGATGGGGCCTTGAGCTGGTTTAGGACTGCAGGGGAGGAGGGACCCTTGGTCTCAGGCAGGCTGTGTGTGTGTGTGGGGACCTGAGGGCCAGAACCCATGGGTGGCGTGGGTGGGGCCTTGGAGGGAGCCAGGACCATGGGAGGGACTGGGCCACCTGGGCGGGGCCCATGGGTAGGGAGGGGTGGGGTCAGGGGTGGGACTATGGTGGGAGTGGCGGGGCCAGGGTCTTACTTCTCTCCTATTCCTTGGAACGAGGTCTAGAATATTGCGGACCCCTAAAGGCAGGTGCATCACATGCCTCCTGGGGAACCTTCAGTTCAGAGAGTGGGAGAGGTTGACAGAGACTTGTTTTAGTTGCCGCTCTGATGAAAAAGTGTGACCACTGTGAAGACCCCACCTGCACCTTTCCGTAGACCTCATTTCTGTAGTTTAAGAACACTGGAAATTCACGGTTCCACCTGTACATTTTAGGAGTTGAACAGGGTTGCCAGATGAAAGCCCCAGTTAAAGTGGAATTTCAGAGACACAATGAAGAACTCTTGTAGAGCTGTATAATTATGTCCCAGTGCATGGGATGTACTTATAAGAATATTTCATCTATTTCTCTGAAGATGATTGGGTATCACAAGCAGCTCCGTGTGCTGCACACGCTGGTGTGCGTCCTGTATGGCACTGCTGGGCTGGCTGGGCCACATGCCCTGCCTGCCCCCCACCCATGCTGTACTGACCACCTGTGTCATTCTGTAGATGAGGCCATTGGGCTCTGACAAAGGAAGGACTTTCTCTAGACCGTAGGTGGCAGGGGCAGGACTTACATCGCAACCCTGTCTCCCCATGTGGCCTGTGCAGGCAGACAGAGGATGGCCCTTCTCATGTGCTCTGAAGCTATGTCCACGGCCTGCTCTGCAGGCATTCCTCCCCTGTCCCATGACTGGCAGCTGCTCTCCGTCCCAGAACCCAGCCATGTCTGTCCTCCACGACCCTATAACTGGGATCTGCAAAGGACTCCCAGGGAGTTGAGCTGGGAGAGGCCAGCCAGGCTCCTCTCCCACACTGGACACAGCCCAGGGACAGCACAGGACAGTGACTAGTGCCAAGGCCAGATGGAGGGACTGTGGCTGCACTGGGAGACTGGGACAGTGACAGTCAGCAGTGGCCCTGGGTGCTGGGGCTCACAGAGACCTGGAACTGGGAAGGGCCGGGCTGCTCCCTGTGGCCCTGACACAGGCTGCCCTGTCAGTGAGGCACCTGGGCCTGCTTGGTCGTGGCTTCTGCTGGACAAAAACGCTTCAGTAGCGATGCAGTGGTGGCAGAAGCAGGTGAGGCCTCAGCTGGCCCTTCCGCTGCTCCCTCTGTGGCTGGTTGTCCAACCTTGCTGGTCCCATGTTCTCCTGGAAGGTGGAGATAGTAAGACCACCCTGGCTGGGCTGCTGTCAGGATGACGTCTAGGTAAATGGACGTTACTGTCAGTCCGAGTCCAGCCTCTGACATCGGGGGTCCATGCAGCTGCTTCCTGTTGCTGGCTTCTCTGCGGGAGTCGATTTCTTCCTTTCCTGACAGAAGCAGCACAGTTTGGTGGTGAAGCCTGTGGTGGAGGTTTGCCACCAAACTGTCTGGGCTTGAAGTCCAGCTCTGCCCCTCCCATGTGACCTTAGATAAGGCCCTAGATGCATCTGCTCATCTGTAAAGTGGGGTGACAGAACCCACTCCATTGTTTAGTCCCTTGACACAGGACGTGGTGACTGTTGGTGCATGGTGCATGCCTGCCCATGCCTGCCTATCCTCACTGCCCCCTGGCATGTGGCTGGCTGTGCCCCTGACCACATGGCTGCCCTTGTGCTGCAGGCATGTCTGACTTCAACTACCTGTATACAAACTGCTTTGAGATCACCGTGGAGCTGGGCTGTGTGAAGTTCCCTCCCGAGGAGGCCCTCTACACCCTCTGGCACCACAACAAGGAGTCACTCCTGAACTTCATGGAGACAGTGAGTTCCCAGATGGCCTCGCTGCTCTGGCCCAGCGGGGCCTGGGTGGCACAGCCTCAGCTCCCTCTGCATGTGGGCTGTGTGATGGTCCTCGCTGCGGGACGTGAACACCCATTTAACCTTCACGTGTTTGTGAGTTAACTGTCCTTGCACTCCTCAAACCACCACCTGGCAATTCTCTCGTGCCTTGGGGGGTGCTGGGGACCCCATGGCCCTATGTTAGAGTCCCTATGAGCAAGGATCTCACAGCATAAAGGGGCACAATTAAATGAGGGAAGCACAGGTGTTGGGGAAGCCCAGGGGAGCCGCCTGACTCAGCCTTGGAGTCCGCGGGGGCTTCCTGGAGGAGGCGGCCATTGGGTGTCCTCTTGAAGTAGGGTGGGAGAAACCAGACAACAGGCCAGGCCAGGGGCTGTGCATGCTAGAAATCCACAGGGCCTTGAGGTCCTCAAGGTCCCTGCAGCTGCAGATGGAGGAGGCTGTGGGTGGGGTGGGCATCAAGGGGATGCACGGGGTGAGGGCTGTGGCCACAGAGCACCATGTGGCCCAGGCAGGGCCTTGGGGCATGTCTGCCCTTTGGACTTGGTGGGGAGGGCACAGGCAGGAAAGGGCTGTCAGAGGTCCTGGGAGGGGCAGGGGACCTGACAGTGGGTGACCACTGTCTTGGGGTTGAGGTCTGTTAGACATAGGCAGATGGATAGTGAGTGGGGACGACTGAGAGTGTGTCTAGAATAACACTCCCTGGACCTGGGGAACTAAGATCTCCCCTGAACTTAGTGTCGGGGCAGAGACTGTTCTTGCCCGGCAGGGCTCACAGAGGGTGTTTGGGACGGAGGCACTCAGGAGGTCAAATAGAAGAGGATCTGGGATTTAAAGAAGCTTCGACTATTTTTTCCTAAGCATTTTCAAGAATCAGTCAAGCTGCATATTGAAACAGACCCTCAGAGAGGACAGGACTGCCCAAAGGCAGCAGGGGAAGGAAGGGTCAGAGGGCACTGCATTTTGCAGCTGGCACTGCCACAAATGGTGTGGAGGCCTGACACAGGTCTCAGCGCAGATGGGGCTGCTGCAGTTTATTGATGGGATTCAGGGGAGGGACGGTGCTGATCCGTGTTCCCTAGGCCACACAGGGACTTATGTTTGAATAGCACAGTGGCTGTGAGACTGATCGCCAAAGGAGGAGACAGAAGGTCAGAGAGTGACATGGCCTGTCCAGTGTCACCAGGGATTGCCCAGAGCTTGAGCCCAGGTCTGCTTGCCCCCACCCCCCGATCCCAGTTCTGTCAATTAGCCCCCTCCTTTCTAGAAAGATCAGGAACCTTCCTCCAGGTAAGATGCAGGCAGAGCCTTGGAACAGCAGCAGCCATGGCAAAGGGAGAAAACAAAGCCCCAGGTAATAAGTGAGCATTGTCAGTGTTGTTTGAGTTTTTTTATGGCTGTGCTGGTGACCTCTTGATACTTGGGGTAAGTCTTATTGCTTGATAAGGGCTCTAGACCAGACCTCCGCACTCATTTCATTTTACGGCTGTCTGGTGAAAATGAGTTTTAAGGAGCCTTAGATGGAGTGGGATTGCTCTGTGGATATTGTCTGTGAAGTCTTAGGATATGAAGATTTACTAGCGTGTGCCATACTGCGGAAGGCTGGGCAGCAGGCTTGCTGGCTCCTGAGACAGACGCCCCCCAGGAGAGCTGGGCGCTGCCTCCTGATAAAGATCGAGTCTGTCATGGCCAATTGAGGGTTTTTTCATATTATCCTAACCAGCCCTCGGGTGGGTGTCTATTGCCTGGAGTCAGGTCGGGGGGCAGTGCAGCCATCTCGCCTTCCCTGCTGGGGAGCTCTGAGTCTTGATGTGTGAAGATGACTTCAACCCAAGAGCCAGGACAGAACAAAATCTATCAGGTGTGGGGTGACGCTGGGGGAAGACCTCCTGTGTACCTGGCCCCTGCTCTCAAGTCGGGGCCAGGAGGCAGAAGTGAGGTCAGCATTGAGAGCGAGGAAACCCAGGGCTGTGGGGTCCTGGGAGAAGGCCCCAGTGTGGCCAGTCATCTGGGAGGGCTTCCTAGAGGAAGAGGAATGTGAGCTGTGCCTTGAAGGGAGAGGAGTTGGCCAGCCGGCAAAGAAGGATGTTCTCAGCAAAGAGGCTCACGGGCCATCCTGGGGGACGAGGGACCTCAGAGGAGGTGAGGAGCAGCCTCTGTCCTTCCTGCTTCTCCTCTTCACCCCCACCCAGGAAAGTCTTACCTTATAAGCTCCAATCCCCTCTCCCCAACATGAGTCTGCAACAGACTGTTTCAGGAGTACAGCTCCATTAAGCAGCGACATGTGGGCAAGAACTTTCAGGTGTCGGTCCCAAGCTCAGAAGGGCAGCAGGAGGTGGCTGGTCACACATAGTGGAGAGGGGCAAGACCCCATGATATGCCTATCACAGATTCCATGTGCTCTGGCTCCAAAACTCTCCAACTCTGGAGTCAGCCAAGGCCGAGGAGGCACGTGACCACCTCTGATTTGCAGAGTGCCACAGACTGGGTGCCAGGGAGGATCGACAGTGACAGTTCCTCACTGCTGGGTCTGGGTCCGGCTCCACAGCCCACTGGCTGTGTGTCATCAGCCCAAGAAGTTGCCTTCAGTTTCCTCGTGGGTCCCAGTTGGGGGACGGCAGCAGGGGGGTTCAGAGGAGTTCATACATTTGCTAAAAATTTGGAGCAGCGCATGATTCACAGTGGGCCAGGAGGCATGCACGCCGCTGTGGCTTTGCTCACACACATTTTACAGTGGAGAAGACTGAAGCACAAGAAGCAGATGGTTTGTCCAAGGTCAGGACTCCTGGGCAGGGTACGATCTGTGGCCCAGAGGGAAATAAGCTTATAGCAAAGTCACGTCCCTCGGTCAGGGAAGAAGGGCACTCTCACTGCCAGGCTGCGTCTTGACCCCCCGGGCCCAGCCCTTTGGGCTCTGAGGACCCCTTCCTCCATACAAAGTATTAAATGTTGTGTTTTTACAACTATTGGCATAAAGATGTGGAAACATTCTCTTCACTCTTAAAGTTTGTTTCCACCTTCCGATTTTAAAAGAAGTGAGACCATTTCTATAGTTCCCTAGAGGAGCAACAGTAGGCCTGGCTCGGAGATCTGGGCCCCACAGACCCGTCGGCCACATCAGGGCTGAGCCCTGTGCACCGTGCCGGGTCAAGGCTGGGGCAACCTGGGCGTCCTGGTCTCCTTTGTCGTGACCTTCTGACCCCAAGTGGTTTTCTGCTGGATAGAGCAGGGCTGTTTGTCTGGTTTGTCGTCATTTTTTTTAGAAGAAATGTGGCTGGGATCAGGCGTTTCTGGGAGGAGCTTGCCTTTTGGAAAGTGCAGCTCCAGAGTATGTAAACGCCGGAGATGTGTGCAAGCCACACGGGCGTGTGCTGGGGGCCAGTTCAGACCAGGGCTGGGCCGGCCGCATCCAGCTCTGTGGCTGTTCTCTACGCGTGGGGATTCTTGCCTGCCAGTGACATAGGGGAGGGTTGTTATCCTCATGTGAAGACTGGGAAACTGCTGCTGTGGCCAGGGTGTAAAACCTCGGCATGTGTCCTGGCCAGTGCTCACACTGCCTCAGAAAAGTCAGAGGAAGGGCAGGAAAAGGTTCTCTGCTCCACGCCTGTGGTCAGGACTGGAGTCAGCCAGACTCTCAGGGAGAGCCCTAGAGTCTTTTGAAAACCCAGAATGTGCTCAGATTGATTGCCATGAGTGGAGGGGGTGACTCATTGAAGATCGCAAATCAGGAAGGGGCAGAGTAAGGCTCAGCCTGGCAGTTCCCCAGATAGCCAGGACTCTGGGGAGCACGGGGGCGGCCGTGCTGGCTTGGTGGCTCTCTGCACTCACCATCTCAGCAGCCTCTCCCTGGTCTCTTCAGGTGCATCGGGGCATCAAAGGAGTGGTGATGGACAAGTTTGGCAAGCCAGTCAAAAATGCCCGGATCTCAGTGAAAGGCATCCGGCATGACGTCACCACAGGTGAGCCCCCTCTTGGGTGTCACCTGGGGCCCATGCTTGCCAAGGAGATGCCACTCGGTAGTGTGCCCAGCGCCGGACAGATGGTACTGTTTAGGCTAGGGAGGGTGGATGGGAACCTGGGGCCTGTGTCTGCCACGTGTTGTGTCTCCTGCATTTAGCCCAGGGAAGAGCTGCTGAATGATGATAGATATGTGTTCTATATTCCTGGGAAGATGCCTGCTTCTCAGAGATGGCCAGGAAGAGCCAACTCCACTCATGAGCCTGTTTGCTCGTATCCCAAAGTTCATATGCAATTGATAAGCTTCTGTGCCCAGCCTGCTGTGGGCTCTGGCTGCCCTTGGGGATGGCACGGTATACTTATTGAGTGTTTCCTGGCAGAGACACAGTGTGGAGGGAGAGGGACTTGGGTATGGGGGATGGCGGTGGTCACGGAAGGCTTCAGAGATGACAGGGTGCCTAAGCAGGGCTTTGAGGGATGAATAGGAGTTTGACAGAGAAAAGAAGTGAGAGGGACATTCAAGGACCATGCAGAGGGAAGTGCAAATTTGGGGTCTGCCTGCCCTCCAGGCTTACCTCCCCCTGTTACGTTCATTCATCATTTTGAGGCTAGGTCTGCAGCCCTGATGAGAGTCATTTTTATCTATTTGTCCATAGCCCCAGATGGTGACTATTGGAGGCTGCTGCCTCCAGGGTCCCACATTGTCATTGCCCAAGCTCCTGGCTACACCAAGGTCATCAAGAGAGTCACCATCCCTGCCCGTTTGAAGAGGGCCGGCCGAGTGGACTTCATTCTGCAGCCTCTGGGGATGGGACCCAAGAAGTCCCTTCAGGGGCTGCGGAGGACTGGGCCTGGGCCCCATGACCCACTGGGAGGTGGCAGCCCTTGGGGGGCACCCACGGAGCCAGACCTCGATCCCCTGGAGTCACGCAGGCAGCCTTCGGCCAGTGGGAGCAAGCCCTGGTGGTGGTCCTATTTCACCTCGCTGAGCCCCCACAGGCCGCGCTGGTTGCTCAAGTACTAGATACAACTCCTCTCCCTCCCTGCGTCTGGGCTCCTGCCTCTTGATCTTATCTGCCACAGAAGTCCCCCAAACCTGCTGCAGTTTTATTAAAGTGTTTTTATTCACCATCTACTGTGATGAAGGCTCTGCGTGAGGTACCTGCCAGGGAGGAAAGGAAATCGACTTTTGTTATTTGGGGGCAGCGTTAGCCTGGCCCTGTAGGACGGCCCTGGGTGGGTGTTCTGCTGGCTCACGGATGGTCAGCCCATCTGTGCTGGGCTCAGTGGACCAGCTGGCCTTTCTCAAGACCAGACTAGTCTTGACCTGACTTTACACGTGGGCTGGGGGCAGTGGTGCGAGGCCACTGCAGGCTGAGCCCTGGGTCCTGTAGCCACAGCTTATGTTTCCAGGATGCAGAGGTGGGGGCCCTGGATGGGAGGAGAGGGGGACATCAGGTGACCCAAGGCATGGACCAGGCTTTGAGTACAGGAGAGCTGGCCAGACCCTGGGGTCCAAGAGGTTACACTCAGAGGCTTACAGGCCTCCAAGTGGCCCTGATTCCAGGGTCTTCCTAAGTCCTTCTCTCATTTACATGATGCCACCAGCTTGGGTCTAGGGACCCTTCATGTCCCAGTCTCTCCACAGGTACCCTTCCAGTCCACCCCTTTCACCACCACAAGGACCTATTGGTCCTGGGATCCCCTCTTGGCAGAGGAAGGTGTAAGGTTATGTAGTGTAATTAGAGAATGCCAGCAAGGGAGGCGTGTCAGTCAGTTGCAGCTGAGTAACAAAGCGCCCCAGACTGGGCCCTTAAGCAGCAGTCTGGAGGCAGGAATCTGAGATCCAAGGGTTGGCAGAGCTGGTTCCTTCTGAGGCCTCTCTCTTTGGCTTGTAGATGACGGTCTTCTTTCTGACTCTTCACATCATCTTCCCTCTCTGTATGCCCTTGTGTCCAAATTTCCTCTCTAACAACCCTCCCAAATGACCTCATTCTAGTTTGTTTACCTTTATAAAGACTCCATCTCCAAATAAGGTCATACTCTGAGGCTCTGGAGGTTAGGACTTCAGCATATGAATTTGGGGGACACAATTCAGCTGGTAACAGGCATCGTCTGCAATGCAGCAGGTTCCAAACTTGCTCCTGGCTGTGCCTTTGGGAATCCTTGATTTCTAGCCCTGGGCAAAGTTATGCCACATAGAAACGGGGGATCTGCTTTGAGGCACCCTGACCTCAGCAGAATGACACTGGTCTCCAGCAGCACTAGCATCATCCCATTGCCTCCTGGCAGCCTGTGCCTTAATGTGGGAGGCTTGAGGCTCACAGCTGAAGCCCAGGGGAGCAGCAGCACTGGGTGGTGATGCTCAGGTGTCCTGCGGTCACGCATTCAGTGCAGCAGGTCACAGCTTGCTGAGCAAGGCATGTGTGCATCCCATAATGGTCTGGAGTGTTTGTCAAACACCTACACTGTCAGAGCCCCTGTGCCCTGTATCCACCATGCACCTGGCGCTTTAAAGATCAACATTTGTGTGTCCCGCATACAGGGCACGGTGCGAAGTCCTCTGGACCCCCCCTTTGCCGATAAGGGTGCAACAGGGGCAGCTTGTGCAGGTTGCTGAGACCTTGGTGCCTGCTGGTGGAAGCTCAGCCCCCCTGGAAGGGCCTTTGTGTCAGACTTTCCCTGAAGCTCCACCCTCTCACACCACTCAATTGTCTAGAGAAGAGTTGCTGGGCGGGTGTGTGAGTTAGTGATGACCTAGCCGAGTGCCCAGTTTATGCCAGGGACTAAGTGTTTGGTCCCTCGGGGAAGAAGACAGGATAGGATGAGAAGATGGCCAGGGACCCGTGGGGAAAGCCACGGAGAGTGGGTTGTGGCAACTATGGGGGACGGGCCAGGGGTGACGTGGATGCAGGCACCCTCTCTACACATCACCCCTCACCTGGTCAGTGGGGGGCCATTTAGTGGTTCCTATGTCCTTTTGATAGAACCCGAGCAGTCCCTGGTGACATCCTTCCTCTGGATCCATTTCATTTTCTCTAGTTTCCTGGGTGGTAGTGTAAAAGTTGTAGAATCAAAATGGAGTCGCTTGTGTTAAAAAACAAAAGACAGACCCTTGACAGAGCCATGGAAGGCCAGGAAGAGAGATTCTCATCCTTGTACGCTTGACGACAAAACCATTGCAAAGACTCTGCATCAACCACACAGTCTTTTTTTTTTTTTTTTTTTTTTTTTTT
>CAUYRH010031974.1:0-15105 GCA_963574655.1 Perodicticus potto
AAGGCCGTGCGCCTGTCTTCTTTAGAGAAGTTTCTTTTCAGATCTTTTGCCCATCCTGAGATGGGATCTCTTGTTCTTTTTTTGCAAATACATTGGAGTTCTCTGTGTATTCTGGTTATTAAGCCTTTGTCAGAGGCATAATTTGCAAATATTCTTTCCCATTCTGAGGGCTGTCTGCTAGCGATACTTATCAAAAATATACTACTGGGATCTGATGAAACTAAAAAGCTTCTGCACTGCCAAGAACACAGTAAGTATCGCCATCTCCTCTTTATCCCCCAACTTCACCATCCTTCTCAGTCTCTGGTAACCATCATTCTACTCTCTTGTCTCCATGAGATCAGTTGTTTTAAATATTTCATATATTCCATATATGAGTAAAAACATGGGAAATTTGTCTTTCAGTCTGTGGATTATTCACTTAATATAATGTTCTCCATTTCCATCGATGTTGTTACAAATGCCAGAATTTCATTCTTTTTTATGGCTGTATTATATTCAGTTGTGTGCATATACCACAATTTCTTTATCTGCTCATCCACTGATGGACACTTTGTTCGTCTCCAAATCTTGGCTATTGTGAATAATGTTGCAATAACCATGGGAATGCAGGTATCTTTTCTGTATACTATATTCCCATCCTTTGGATATATGCCCAGCAGTGGGATTTCTGGGTCATGTGGTAGTACTATTTTTAGTCTTTTGAGGAAGCTCCATACTGTTTTCCATCAGGGTACACTAATTTACACCCCCACCAAAGTGTGCAAGAGTTCTCCATTTTCCATATCCTCATCAGCATTTGTTATTGCCTGTCTTTTTGATAAAAGACATTTTAACTGGGGTGAGTTTCTCATTGTAGTTTTGATTTTCATTTTTCTGAAACTGACATGGAACATTTTTTCATTTGCCAGTTGGCCATTTGCATGTCTTATTTTGAGAAATATCTATTCAGGTCCTTTGCCTGCTTTTTTCATTTTTTTCCTATTGAGTTGTTAGAGCTTGTTATGTATTCTAGTTATTAATCACTTGTCAGAGGGGTAGTTTACAAATATTTTCTCCTATTCTTTGGCTTTTCTCTTCCCATTGTTGATTGCTTCTTTTGCTGTGCAGAAGTTTTTTAGCTTGATGTAATCCAATTTGTCCAATTTTGCTTTGGTTACCTATATATTTTGGGGATTACTCAAGAAGTCCTTGCCCAGAACAATATCTGGAAGGATTTTTCCCAATAAAAAACATCAAAGGCCTTTTATATTTGATTTCCTAATCCCAGTGTAATTCAGTAAAATTTGCACTGCATTTTAAAATGCATTTGAAATTTTCACTGCATGTATAGTTTATATAGTTTAATTTTATTCTATTTATACATATAGTAGAGTTATACTTTCATTGAGTGTTATATCTTCATCACTAAAATGAGACTCTCTTTGTCCCATTTAATCCTTTAATTTGGAATTCAGAATTATAGGATATAGCTATTGATAACCTGGTTCCTTCTGTTTTAGTTATATGTGGTTTTATTTTAATTTTTCATGTATCTGTTATATGTTTATCATATGATTTTATTTTTAATTAATAGCATATATAGGTATGTTTTGGTAGACTGAAGTTATGACTTTTTTTTAACTCCCATCTGTTTTTCTTTAAATAGGTAAGTTATCAATTCACATTTATATTTATAAAATATGCGTATGGTACTATATTCTGTTGTTTCTGTTTTTATGCTTTTTCTCTTCTCATTTTTATGTTATTTTACTTTTGACTAATTTATTTTATTTTAAAATACTTTCTGTGTTGCTATATGATCTGTACATGTTTGTGTATTTTTTGCTATCTTTATATTACTTGTTGGGTCAGTATTTTGAGAACTATAGACTGTTTCTTCAGGTTGTGAATATTTGATGTGTAAACCAATTTTCAAAAATTAAATTATTATTTAATAAAATTGAGAAAGTCAATAATATTAATTTTTTATTAAAGATGAGGAAATTAGATGATTTAGAGTTCACTGTGTTTTCTTCACTGTTTTTGTGAGCCATTCTTGTGCAGCTTTCCTAGTGAAATTATTATTGTTATGTCAAATGTGTCTCAGTAATTATTTTCTATGTTGCACCTTATCATTGAAGAATTAGATACTTATAACTTTTTTCTTCACTATAATTAACAAAATTACTTGTGTCAAATCTGTGTTTATATAGACTAAATGTTCAACATTGCCTTTTATCAAATATTCTTAGTGATTACATCTTAATTTTGATCAGTTTCTTAGTTGGTTAGATTATCCTTAAGTGGATTTTTCAGAGGATTATGTGCTTCAACATTTAAGTTTATCTTTCTATTGCTAATACTCATAATTAAAAATTAAGCTAGATACAAAAATTGTGTTTTATTTATCTACAGTCCTTCAATATTGTGCCTTTCCTTCTGGAATATTTTGTTTTTAAGGTTTTTTTTTGATGTCCACCTAATTGTTTTCCTTTGTAAGTTACTTTTGCCTGTACACCTATAGTACTTTTTTCTTTACTTTTGAAATTCAAAGATTTATTAGGGTATGTCTTGAAGATTATTTGTAATTCTGATAATTATGCCAAATTTAATCTGTAGAATAAAATCTTCATTAATTTTAGGAATATTTTCTTCTGTTATGTCTTTGAATACTGTTTCTGTCCCATTTGCTCTATTTTCTTCATAAAGTGCATTTATCACCCATGTGCTTATTTTCTGTCTATTCCCCATACATATTGCTGTTTTTAGTGTTTTTTGTGACATTTCTCTATAGTCTAGATTTTTTTGTGAGCCTACTCTCTGTGTCTCTGATTCTATTGTTATATTGCTAATTCTGATCTTGGATGGATTTTATGTTGCTTAAATGCAATAGAATTATTATATTAAATTGTTTTATAATTTCTAGGAACTCTCTCTTTAACAGAAAAACAGTCAACTAATTACTGCCCTCTTTCCTTTTGTTTCATCAAGTCTATTTTCTTTTTCTTTGGGACCATGATGCTGTATACATTTTAAATAATATTTTCTTATTAAGTCTTATTCCAGAGGATAAATTTCATTTAAAATTTATGATTTATTTTCATTTTTGTGTGTAAATTTATCACCGCAGAATCTTTGCTAGGTCCTATGTTTGCTTGATTGTTTTCTTTTCCTGTTCATCGCTTTTTCAATGATGGAATCTCTTTCTAAGCTTGTGATGTCTGTGACTGAATGAACTGGGTTCTTTTTTCCATTTTCAATTTACCTGAATATTATTTTGATATTCTCTTTACATTTTATCTGGAGACCCAGATGATGAACTATAACAATTAATTCCATTGCTCGGCAGTCAATGAGTGAAGACCTTAATCCATGGGCAGCTAAGGAATTTGGATGCATTTTCTACTATTTTCTAATAGTAGAAACGACTTTTTGGGAGTGTTTCTTCCTCTAACCATGTTTTCACATATTAGAAAAAGTTTGTCTTTGTTGCAGAGTCAGCCTCTGCCATCATTAGGCAGTTATGTGAGACTATGAAATCATCCCAACAGTTGGGATGCAAAGTACACTTGATCTCAGGGAGGAAAAAAATTCAGCAAGGTGTTTGCTCTTTTGCCTATAGCTTGTTTATAACCCCAGACTTCATTTTAGCAAACTGGGGATTAGACTCTTTAAAATACATATTCTATAGAGTTTCTTCATTTTTATACAACACTGCATAGATCTCTTCAATTTGGGCCGAATCGTATCTTACATATATTTCTTAGAATTTATGATATAAACTAATGATCATTGCCAAGGATCATTAATAATAATGATCAATGAGAAAGTATTTTTCCCTATTTTCCTTCTTTCTTGGTTCTTTTGGTTAGTATGTAGGAAGGAGATTTTGTAAATCTTCTCTGAACATTACCATCTTACCCAAAATTTTACCATAGGATTCTTCTCATTTCTTTGCTAAACAGCTACCAACACAGTAATCTCTAGTGCCCTCTCTCTCCCTCATCTAATCTCATATCTTTTCCTTTTTTCTAAAATCATAACTACCTCCCCTCTATCTGAATTTTACATATTACAGGAGATCTTAATAGAGCCTCACGTTCTATGTGAAATCTTTCTTAAATATCACACCCTCTCTCCTACATACTACATTTTTATTGACGGTACCATTTGAACATACAAAAAAATAACATTTTTCTATGGGCTTAAAACTCTATCTTCCCCAACTATGTTTTCATTTCCAAGAATACTATTTTGCCCTTACTAGGTTGTCATATATTTTTGATAGTTTATACCAAGTGAATTTTAAACAGGAAAAGAAAGACTGTCCTTTTAGCTCTTTCCCCAATAATGATCCCTACCCAACCCCTTTCTAGTCTGAACACCTGGATTAGTTTAGGGTCTACAAAATAGTCTTCTTTACTCCAAAGTTTATTTGGTTTAAAACATTTCTCTAAAATCTCAATTTAAAGGGTCATCAGTAGGCCAAGTGTTTAAATATCTCCACCAGCAATGTAAACAGTGAGTCAAATTACTTATTCACTTAGGAGTCCTTTAATTCCTTCTATCCCGTCATCACTCCCTCCCCTTTCTACTGCTCTCACTCATTTTATCCCTGTGGCAAGCAAAGTTAAATGAGACAAAAAAAAAATTCCCCAAATAACCCTGCAGCTGATTAGGGCATATGAATGGAGCTCAGGGAACTATCTTTTTAAGCTAAATCAAGTCTTTAAAACAGATCAGTTTCATTTTCCATAGACACCCTGGCACCTCTTGAGGTATGGTCAACTTTAAAACCTCATTTATTTGTGCTTTCTGCCTGAGCTTTGGGTTTATAATGCCAAAAAGAATAGCAGGGAAGAAGATGGAAGAAGCAAATTTGTTAGAGCATTAATATTTTCCTGATTTTTTCATCTCCCTCAAAGATCTGTCAGTAAATCATTTCCATGAAGTCTTTGATGTGACAACATTGTTAAGGGAGGTGACAATTCATAGCAAAATTAGTTGAAGAGTGAAAGAAGCTGGTGAGTCTAATTCTATGTTCTGTTACACACACATGCAAAACTTTACATTGAATATTCACTGACCTGTTAGATCAGGATCAACCCTTGAGATTTCTGCTGTCTGTTGGTTCCCTTTGGTAGAGTTCAAGCACCCTCTAGTCCTTTTGGAGAGAAAATCTTTAGGTATTTATAGTCTGCCCTTTTTATCTTTGTCTTTTCCTGCCAAAGACCTGCATTAGGGTCTGGCACTCTTCCAAAAGTAGTATGCCCTGTGTTTAGAGAATTATCTTATTTCATATGAGGAAAGGGGCAAAGGGAATGTGACCACAATCTGTGGCTGGTGGTACTCACAGGTGGAGGTAAGGCCTGGAGATTTTGGCAGTGGTGACACCAGAGAGTCTCAAGACCCTGTTGGCAAACTATGTATATCAAAGACCCCCAAGCTCACTGTCCAACACTCAGGGATTGCCTAGATGTTGGGCACTGTGCTAGAGGCTTCAGGCGCTCACATTGGAGGGAGGAGAGAAGATAGACACAAACCACTGCAATAGTCAGACAGCATGTGCTAAGTCAGGTCTGATCATAGTTATGTGCACATAGCTGTGAATAACTTTATGTTCTGGGAAGGACACAGGCAAAACAAATAGCAAAGCAGGCCCCAGTGATAAAGTGTGGTGTTCCACCCAACCAGACAGGGCTGTTGTCCTTTCCTGGCCAGTGACTAGACTCTTCTGACTTGTCAGCCCTGGCAGCCTCAGGAGTAGAAGATGTCATGGTTGGGGGCTCCTGGATGACTTATTTAATGAGATTGTGTGGGAGGAGAAGCTGATTAAGGTTATTTCAGTGTCTTCTTTCTACCCTCCCAGGGTGAAAGTGAGCCAAATATCCCAGGCAGGTCATAGGCCAGCAATTCCAATGGAGGTGTAGCTGTTATATCAGAAGTAAAAAGAAGTCAAATTTCAGCAATTTGGAACAACAAAGGAAGGACTCTGCTGATTCCAAAAAGACTAGTCACAGAGGTCAGATCACATCCATACCCAGAATCTCCTGAGCAGCAGCACCTGGCTATGGAATAGACCACTGAGAGAACCCTTGTGAGGCTTAGCAGGTGGGTTAACAGTCCTGACTTGGGGTGCTTTGAAACTCATGGCTTTCTGTTATTATTATCTCTGTTAATTCTACTCTCTATTGCCCATTTTATCACTAATCTTTTGCTTTTATTCTTTTTCCTTTAGTTCCTGCTTTGCCATTTGTTTAAAGCATAATTCTCAGGTTTGATTCCCAGACCAGCAGCTTCATAATCACCTAGGAACTCATTGTAATGAAAATTATCTGGTCCTTCCTGAAACCTAATGAACAAGAAACTATGCAGTTAGGGCTTAGAAATCTGTATTTTAAACAGTTTTTCCTGGTAATTGTGATGTATGCTTAAGTTTGAAACCCACTGGCTGGGAATTGGGGCTAGTGGAAGCAGTTGTAGGTCACAGGCCTCCGGAAAGAAAGCAGGACTGTAGGAGCTGCCCATGAATATTTATCAATATCTTTCTGATGCTTCCTGTGGTAGAGACTGCTAGTTGCCTTATAATTATTTCTTCCATTTTTTTTTTTTCCTCTCAAAGGCATATTGTCCCCTGGGTAAGGACTAAATTTCTTGGCTTCTCTTGCAGCTAAGTATGACTATGCATCTCAGTTTGGCCAGTGGGATACAAGCAGGCTGACTGATCATAGGGAACAGAGCATGCTTTCCCAACTTTCTTTGTCCTTCCTGCCAGTTGGAAATAAATGCAATGACTGAAACTATGGCAACCATCTTAGACCAAGTGAACAAAGACTATACCTCAGGTTTGATGCAGCCAGAATTAGGAAAGAGCTTTATTCCATGCAGATAACCTTGGAACTACCATGAGAGTCTTGGAGTAATCAACCTGCAACTTCTCTTACATGTGAGAGAAACAAACTTCTACTTTATTTGAATTAACCTGTTCTGGGTCCCTGCTCCTTACAGACAAACAAAATCCTAAATAATGCAATCCTTACTGAATTTGCAAAACAATATTCCTTTTTGTACTTCTATTTCCTCAATCCTTAAGAAAAGGAGGTGATTTCATACTACTCTGCTAGTGGTTTCATAGGAATTCAGAGCATTTGGTAGAAAATTGCCTAATTCACTCACATAGTTTTTTTTTGCTTTTTGAACGTTAAATGAAGCAGTGTAAAAGGTAAGAATAATTTTCTCAAAGGCTACTTTTCATTATGCAATGCAGCACAGGCTGCAATAACACCTATGGGAATATAGTATTTAGCCTATAAAATATGATGAGACTTGTTCTACCTGTTTTGTGGAAGAGCAAATTGAACCCAAGCACAATGACATGACTTTGTTTTAGATCATGTAATTGTGCTAAGAGCACCGTGAAGATAAGAACTGTGTCTTATTAACATTCACCCTGCTTGCCTATAAAAATGCTTGGGATATAGTAAATCAATAAGTTTTGTTGAATAGTTAATTAAATGGAGGAGAACTAAGACTAAATTCAGAAGTCTCCCCTGTCCAATTAGTGGAAGACATCAAGTGGAGACAAGATCTGGGTCATCAGTGATGTCTGGACTGAGCATTAGCCTCACTTTCATTTTGAGGTCCTGGAATAGGACTGTGGAGAAAGGAGTAACAGGGAATGTAGAATCTTCATGAGGGAGGAAGACATGACAGTTGAAGATCTTTTTACAGTCTGTTTTACACACGGTAATCCACGGCAATTGAAATGATTCAAGAAAAGTTGGTCCAAATTTCATTTGTTCAGTCAGATTCTACTCTTTTTATATTGTGGGATATTTGCAAGGAGGAAGGTTTGATGCTATTAATATCATCTTCAACTCTGCTCCCTGCTTATAGCTGTGTCCTGAGCCTATTCCTCCCATCATCACTGTGTAGGAAGAATTTCCCTGCACTTATAAATTCCATCATTAATAGGACACACCAATAATCCCATGTCTTCAGTACTAACCAATGTTCTAGTTTAAAGATATCTGGGTTTACCTTGTTTGATGACTTTTCTCAAAAAGTGAAAAAGTAATGGATGCTGGAGTGGATACAGAGAGAAAGGAATGCTTATACACAGTTGATGGGACCACAAATTAGTGCAACCCTACAAAAAACAGTATGGGGACTCCTCAGAGATGTAGATGTAGACTTACCATTCACCTCAGCAATCTCACTACTGGGTGTCTACCTCAAAGAAAAAAAGTCATTTTTATCAAAAAGATACCTGCACTCAAATGTTTATTGAAGAATAATTTGCAATCATAAAGATGTAGAATCAACCTAAGCACCTATTAATTTATGAGTATTTTTATTTATTTTTTATTGAGTCATAGCTGTGTACAATAATTCAGTCATGGGGTACAGTGTGCAGGCTTCACATGTAATCGGAGATATTTTTATCAACCTGATTGATATAACATTCATGATATTTTCTCATTTACTATGTGAAAACATTTTTGATCCGCATTTAGAAGTTTTCTCCTGACCCTTCAAATATGCACCACAAGTGTGATCTCACCCTTTATTCTCTCTCCCCCCATCCTCTCCCTCCCCTTCCCTCCCTCTCCCCTTTCCCCATCTTATTGTGCAATAAATGGGTTGTAGCCTTCGCTTGAAAGATATAAATTTCATATTAGGGGTGTATACATTGGATACTTTTTCTTCCATTCTAGAGATACTTTGCTAAGGAAAACACGTTCCAGCTCCATCCATGTAAATACAAAAGAGGAAAAGTCACCATCTTTCTTTAAGGCTGAATAATATTCCATGGTATACATGTACCAAAGTTTATTAATCCATTCGTATTGTTGGTCTCTTGGGCTTTTTCCATGACTTAGCAATTATGAATTGGGCTGCAATAAACAATCTGGTACAGATATCTTTGTTGTAATGTGATTTTTGGTCATCAGGGTATATACCAAGTAAAGGAATTATAGGGTCAAATGGCAAGTCTATTTTTAGTTCTCTGAGTATTCTCCAAACATCTTTCCAAAGCGGATGTATTAGTTTGCATTCCCACCAGCAATGTAGAAGTGTTCCCTTTTCTCCACATCCACGCCAACAATTTATGAGTATATTAAGAAAATGTAATGTATATGTGTGTGTGCCACACACATGTGATGGAGTACTATACAGTCATAAAAGGAAGGAAATAATGTCTTTCATGTCAACTTGGATAGCACTGGAGACCATTATCTTGACCATATCAGGACTGGAAAAGTAAACATCACACTCACTCTCTGTTAATTGGGAGCTGATGGATGGGCACACAAGTGCACAGAGTGACATAAAAGTCACAGGAAGTCAAGAAGGGGGGAGGGAGGGAAAGGAAGGGATAAAACCCCAAATTAAGGTATCCATACAACAAAGACTTTTTACTCCCTTAATGCTTTGAAATAAAGAAATAAAAGTATCTAGACTTAAATATTGGCTTTGTTTCCTACTAGCTATGTCTTCAGGTAAGGTATTTAACTTTCCTGGACCTCAGTCTCCTTACATTTAATATATTAAAACTAAAACTAATAATACAACATTTTCAGTGCTTGTGTAATTGTAAAATGAAAGAAAATTTTAAATTACTCTCTGGGGAGTTTTCCAGCTTCCTTAAGGCAGGCAAACCCAGAGACTCTATGTTTGATGATATAGAATAACACTCTATGTGGAGAAGGTCTTGCTCAAATTTGTGATTCTGGAGATTTACCTTTTCTTCAAGGAACTATCACTAATTTCTACTTTTGCCTCCGTTGTTCATTTTTAATGCTTAAGTCTAAACTCATAGGTTGAAGTACTTTTAAAAGACCACTCTCCCTGCAAAACAGAAAAGGGATGGGGAAAATGAAGAGTAACCTGCAATTAACTTGCAGTGTCTGGCTCATCCAACCATCTTTCACATGTCTGCACTTGCTCAGTTCTTCCCAGTTGGCTGTTATGCTTCAAGGGCTGAACCATGTGGATGTGTGAATCAGTCATTGATCTCAGGGAGCTTACAGTCTTGAGTATCTCCTTGTTTAATTTCCATTCTGTCCTTTGTGATAAGTATCATCTTTCTTCCACTTGCAAGAAACACAGTGAAAGTCAAGAGAGTCTTAAGAGAGTGAGGGCCAAAGAAAGGTAGTTTTCTCTCTAAGTAGTTCAAAGCTGGTTCCAGATTTTCTTCTAAGGCCTATCTCTTCCACAGACACTTGCCATAAAAATGTCTCCTCACTTCAGGTTGAAACTCCGAGCTCTACCAAAGGATATGGGCTACTCCCCCCTGTTTATAGTTGTTGCATTAGATCACAGGAAAAGTACAGCCACAGGTTACTTCTCCTAAATCTTGTGCTGAGCTCTCCAGATACATAAATATGCATGTAATGAATCTTAGTTCTATTTCTCATAAGAGAATGGAATTTAAATAACTTTGAAGTCCTGGTCTTCTGCCATCTGTTCTAACATTACATCTCATTATTTTCCCACTTGAACTCTGTTTTAGCCTAATTGGTTTGCTTATGTGAACCAGATTGTGCTTTTGTTCATGTTTTTATTACACTCATAGAAAATTCTTTCTATTTCTTATCCATTTATGTAGGTCTTTACTCTCAGATCTTTTCCTGCCCAGTATTTATTATCATATCACTTGGTTGGTTTTTGTTTAAACAATTGCATCCTGATATTCATCTGCTCTGAACAACTTATTTCTCTGATTGGATTGTACCTGCCCTGAAGGGAGATGGACAGCTCTAGGGCCATAAGTACAATATACTTGCGTTGAAAATTATAGATATCAAAATATGTTATTGAGGACATTTTGTGTTGTTTTGAATATGTATGGTATGGAATTTTCTTATTAAAGTTTTAAAACTGTTTTCTAGACAACTCAAGGTGTGATCTCTATGGGGTCAGTGGACATTTTTTCTACTATTAAAACGTAGTAGCAAGATTTTGCTTCTAGAAATTACAGAGTAGCTTCTATTAGATTAACTTTTCACAAATAATAGATATCTGGACAGAATTAAAAAAATCAACTAGGAAAAGGTACTTAAAAATGACCCCAAATAGATAAAAGCTAGAGTGGAACTCAACATTTGGCAGAAGGGGATGGCACTGGGTGAAATTCCTGGTTTTTAAAGCTTTTTGACTAAGTTGGCCCCAGGTAGAAGGATAGAAATCTGCGATTGTGCTGATTGAAGAACCATAGGAGAGACCATAGCTACTGGACAGTGAGGTGGATATTTTAAAAAGGAGATATTAAAATTCTGTGCAAAAATGTCCCAGATATCTGGTTGACCATAGAACTACACATGTGCTGGGCTAACTTCAATATCTAAGTCTAAGAGAACTGAACAGACATATCAGTGGCTATCCACTATCCACTGTGCAAGGAGTCTGAGTCCTGCCGGCTAGGAAAAAAAAAGAAAAAAAGACAGAAATAGAGAGGGAGAGAGAGAGAAAGAGAAAAAGAGAGAGAAAAAAGAGAGAAAAATTACAATTCTTTGGAAGAATATAAAATATAAAAGCACTCACAATCTTTATGACATACCATTTACAAAGTCTAGGATACAATCCAAAAGTACTGAACATGTAAAGATAGGGAAGCATGGCCCATACTCAAGAGGAAAGAAAAGCCATCAGTAGAAACCAAAATTAATATTACAAAACACTGGAACTAGCGGAAAAGGATTTCAAAGTTTCTATGCTCAGGGAAGCAAGAGAAACAATGTCAGTAATAAAAGGAACAAATAGGCTATCTCAGCAATGAAACAGAAACTATAAAAGAAATGAATGAGATTCTAAAGTTTAAAAAGAAACATCTGAAATTAAAAATGCATTAAGTATATAGCACTAAGCACACATTATACCCTGATTTTGGTTTCTAAATACCATTTTTCCAAAAGAAAGAAAGAAAAAATAAATCCTGGGTCTTTGGAAAAATGACTAATGCTAATACTAAGGAAGAGAAAATATAGCATGAACCTGGAGCATCTTATAGTACAAGAGAGTAAAGAAACACACAAACACACACCCCAAATGGTTGAAGATTTTCAGAGGGTCACAAGTACCAACTGAAAAGACTTCTAACAATCAAAGCTGTAACAATTTAAGCAAAAAAATAAAGTATTATTGAATCATAACTCCAAATTCCAAATAAATATTCATTGAGTCCATGCTAATCAAAATGGATGATTGAGTTAACAAATACACAGGGGAGAAGAGGCATATCATCCTTACAGAAGGATTCCAAATAAGATATGTACATAATCTCTTCTTTAAGAGGTAGAGCTTAATCCTTCTCATATGCCTAAGGATAAGATAGATTTAGTGACTTCCTTTCAAAGAATAGAGCAGAGAAAGAAGAACATAGAAATGTTCCAGTGAAGAAAAAAGTGAACAAGACATAATTCAAGTCATGTGGGTATCCTGTTGTCTTCTTTCCAAATACCCATGAGCCATTCTAAACAAGAAAAAGAAAACATTGGAGAAACCTAGATTTGAGCATTTTAGGAACTACTTAGCCAGTATTCTGCAAGACTCTCAAGATCATTAAAAATAAAGAAGGACTGATAAACTATCATGGATCAGAAGAGAATGTAGGACATAACACAAAAGTCACACAGTACCCCACATGGGATCTGGAACAGAAGGTGAATACCAGTGGAAAGGCTGATAAAGGAGATAAAGTCTGAATTTAGTTAATAGTAATGTAACAATGTCAGTTTTTTACTTTTAACAAAGGAACCATGGTTATGAAATATGTTAACAGTAAAAGAAATTGGGTGGAGGGCAATAGTACAAAGAGGAAATCTCTGTATTATCTTTACTTTTCTTCTGTAAACTTACAATTATTTCAAAACAAAAAAATTACTTAAAAAATTCACTGGAGAAGTTTAACAACAGATTGGAGATGACAGAAATGTCAGCGAATTTGAAGATTGAGCAATAGGAAACAATTTGAAGAACACATATAGAGTATTAATTAGAAAATCCCCAGAACCTTAGTGATGGGTGAGCCAATATCAAAACACTTAACAAAACTGAGGAGCCACAAGCAGAGGAAAGTGAAAAAATAACAGGTTAAAAAAAAAAAGAAGAAAGAAATTAAAGAAATAATGGTAGGGTGGCACCTGTGGCTCAAGGACTAGGGTGCTGGCCCTATATACCAGAGGTGGTGGGTTCAAACATGGCCCCAGCAAAAGATTACAAAAAATAAATAAATAAATAAAAATTAAAAATAAATAATGGTAAAAAAGAATTACCAAATGTGATGAAAGAGAAATTTACAGATTTGGAAAATCAGTGAACCCAAAGCAGGATAAATGTCAAAAGAAAGCAAACAGAGGTTGTGGAGGCAAGATGGCCGATTGGGAGCCAGCTTTCCAGAGAGGCTCCTGTCCAGAAAGAGAGTTAAAGGACAGAAGTATAGCAAGTAAGTTGATGGATTGGAGCTGAGCCAAGAGAGAAGGTTGAAGAATGTACATCAACCCTGCTGAGGTGAGCTGTGACCCCAACGGAACAAAGGGTAGGTACAAAATCCATCACTGGGCAGATGGGAGACCCCTCCACTATGAGAACGGCTCGCAGTATAATCTATACAAACAAGTGAGCAGAGTTCAGATCTCCTCCTATTTTATCCCATGGGAGAGACCAGGGGTCCTCAAACTTTTTAAACAGGGGGCCAGTTCAGTGTCTCTCACACTGTTGGCGGGCCGGACTATAGTTTAAAAAAAAAACAACTATGAACAAATTCCTATGCACACTCCACATATCTTATTTTGAAGTAAAAATATAAAATGGGAACAAACATGATATTTAAAATGAAGAACAAATAAAGTTAAATCTGGGAACTATGGGCCAGACTGCTTTTGGCTAATGAGATGGTCACTGTCCCGTTCCATATTTGTCATTGCTAGTAATAACAAGTGATGCAAGTGTGTATCAGTTAGTCTAGATGTGGTTGGAGATTTCAGATGTTTCATTCTAGAAAAAGTCTGTTCACAGACATAAGTGCTACCAAAGATGGTTGCCATTTTGAGTGCATGGTTCCTGAGATTAGGATATGTCTCAGAGGGGAGAGATCCATAGAAATTAGGAAGGCTGCTTGACTTGAATGTGTTTTTCAGAGAGTCACAATTCTGCAGTTCAGCCAGTTCCATTTGGTAAATTATGTCCACATTTTCTCTCTCTCTCTCTTTTTTTTTTTAATTTCAAGATACTTTATTCGTAAAACAGGTTACAACTAAGTTTTTGGCCCATTCTGCCACTGTACAAGCTACAAATTCTTGCTGAGCAGCAGAGGGGTGCTTTCATAGCATCTCTGAAAAGTGAATAAAAATCCATATAAAACAAATATTCAAATAGTTTCCATAGGAACACAGATAAGTGTGACCCCCATCTCCTAATCTTACATATCGCTGCACCTGTGCCAACCCTACTTTTACAAAGACATTTCAAAACTAGCAATAATTAAGTTAAATGGTCCCACCAAATCCCTTAATTCAAGCTAAACTCGAAGTTAACAGCTACAGAATGATATCTACACATTAATACTAGCTGAAGCACAAGTTGCTGGGTGACGTTTCATGCCACTTTCCCAAGCACAAGACACAGGCAGAGTGCCAACATCCTGATCTTCTACTTCAGGTAGATAGTTGGGGTTCTGGATTTGCTGCACGAGTTGCCATGTCGGTCCTGACATATAGTAGATTGTCGGCCTCTGGAATCCATTGAAAGTAGAAGCAGCCGCTACAGTGTAAGAACCCATATTTTAAAAGATGCACACATGCATTTCTGGCAGGTCACAGTGCTCAACTATCCAGTCAAGGCTATCGTATGTTGGTCCCCATATGCTGGATGAATAATACTTCTCATCTGGTTTAGGTCTCTTTTGCAAAAGAGGCTTTACATGAGCATGACCATAAAGGATGCCCTTAAACGATCCATATACTCCATCACTGATGTAATACATAAAGGTTTGTTCACTGGACTCATCTTCATCATCAGAGCCTATCTATTCCTTTAATACAATTTTTTTGGCAATGATATTAACTGCAAGTGTGAAGGCTGATGCAACATAATATCTGCCTGGCTCAGCTATGATTCTCA
>CAUYRH010031977.1:0-53963 GCA_963574655.1 Perodicticus potto
ATGCAGCCTTAAAGAAAGATGGAGACTTTACCTCTTTCATGTTTACATGGATGGAGCTGGAACATATTCTTCTTAGCAAAGTATCTCAAGAATGGAAGAAAAAGTATTCAATGTACTCAGCCCTACTATGAAGCTAATTTAAAGGTTTCATATGAAGGCTATAGCCCAACTATAGCACACGAATATGGGAAGAGAGGGGAGGGGGGAGGTTGGGGTGGACGGAGGGTAATTGGAGGGACCACACCTATAGTACATCTTAGAAGGGTACAGGTGAAACTTACTAAATGCAAAATACAAAAGTCTTCATACAATAAATAAGAAAATGACATTAAGGGTATGTTAAACAGTTTGATGAAAACATTTCGGATTGTATATGAAGCCAGCACATTGTACCCCTTGATTGCACCAATGTATGCAGCTGTGATTTAATAAAAAATAAATAAAAAATAAATTTTCTAAAAATATAAAATCAAAGAACATTGAAAATAATAGGCTAGGCACAGTGGCTTGTGTCTGTAATCCTAGTATTTTGGGAAGCTGAGGCTGGAGGATCACTTGAGTTCAGGAGTCTGAGACCAGCCTGAGGAAAAATCAAGATCCTCGCCTATAGTAAAAACAGAATAATTAGCCAAGCATCATGGCAGTCGCTGGTAATCATAGCTGCTAGGGAAGCTAGGGCATGATTGCTAAAACCAAGGAGTTTGAATCTAGGAATTTGAGGTTTCTGTGAGCTAGGCTGATGCCATGGAACTCTAACCTAGGGAAAAGAATGAGACTCTGCCTCAAAAGTAAGTAAGTTAAGTAAATAAATAAATATATAAATACATATAAAATAAAATAAAAAGCTATATCTTTGCTTATGGAAATGTTTAGATAATCTCATTGAAGGTAGCTAAACTACTCTGTAACAAAAATATTAGAATTTGGGCCAGGAAGATATCAGAGAAGAAAGAGGAAGGAAAGAAAGGAAAAGAAGGTTGAACAAACTGGCGGAAGCCCAGTTTTGAACAAAAAGCAGATAGGCATTTGAAGAACCAGGAATTCTAAAGACAAGTGGAAGAGATTTATGCTGCTATGATTTTAACCCGTCTGATCTACAAAGTCAACTCAAACAAAAGTAAAATAAAATAAAATAATAAAAGTGTTGAAAAATGAGGTGTTAGGAACAGTGAGAGATTAATAGAGGTAAAGAAACAGGGAGGTGGTTCAGAAATTAGTGATTTATAAATTAGGAGACTTTCTATGATTAACATATTTTACTAGGTTATCTATAAAAATGTGTATGGAATAAAAGTGAACATATGTATGAAATAAAACACAAACAAGCATCCTTGAAGAACGAATACAGAATAATTGGGTGGTTGATGAATGATATAAAAATAGGAAAGTAGACCTGAGACTGTACTATAAATTGATAGTGATCAAAACTGCATGGTACTGAAGACGTTGGTTCTCTTTTAAGCACCAGGGAGGCGAGAAAATCTTCATCTTTCTCTGCTGCACCCCTTTTAATGAAAGGACTTGTTATGTAAAATAAGGGAACATTACCTACTTCCTTCAGGCTACAGGTTCCCCACCCTTTACCCCCCAACCCGTACCTTCTTCCCTGATTACAGAAGACCAGTTTTCTTTTTTCAGCATTATACATGTATGTTGTGAAACAATTCTAATTTTTAGTAATCATAGTTAAATATTATTTAGAGGAGATGAATTCACTATGACAACTCAGATAATAGATTGAGTTAACTTATTAGAAAGCTAACTGTTTAATACAATTAAAAGGAATGTTACATTTAATGAACATTCTTCTTAAAATAAATACTTGACTTTGAAAGCTGTATTAGGTTAAGGTGTTGTGTTTTAACACACACACACACACAAATAGTACTCAATTAAATCCTTAAGATATTTTTGCTTAATTGTATTAAGACATAAAACACTATATCCATAAATAGTCATAACCCACATACTATTATAAACCACAAATAACCTAAACCCAGAATCTTTTGTCAGTTATAAATGTCCTTACTGTGGTAAAATGCACATAATATTACATTTACCATTAGTGACATTTATTTTTTATTTCAGATTAATGTGAGAGTACAAACAATTAGGTTCCAGGGTTTGTCTTTGTTAGGTAAGGTCCCTGTGGTTGCTGCGCCCCTCGCCCAGGAGGTCGGCCATCCACGCTGACATGGTGCCACTTAGGTGGGAGCACAGCCATCCCCCTCTCTCCTGCCCTCTTACCCACTTTCTTTCCTTTCAACTTGAATTCAGTTGAGGTTTTCTCCCGTGTGGATGTATTACTTCATCACCTGGCTTCATGTTATTATCAAGTACATTGGACACCTGCTTTTTCATTCTTGTGATACTTGACTAAAGAGAATGGTCTGCAGCTCTATCCAGGTTAATACAAAAGATGTAAAGTCTCCATCTTTTTTATGGCTAAATAGTATTCTATGGTACACCAATACCACAGTGGATTGATAAATTCCTCAGTTGATGGGCACTTGTATTGATTGATTCCACATCTTGATGATTTTAAAATGACCTGAGGTAAACAATCTAGTGCAAATGTCCTATGATAAAATCATTTTTTCCCTCTGGATACATACCTAGTAATGTGATTGCAGGATCAAAGGGAAGGTGTGTTTGAGTTTGTTGAGGATTCTCCATATTTCTTTTTAAAAATGCTTTTTTAGTTTGCAGTCCCACCAACAGTGTATACGTGTCCCCTTTTCTATACACCACGGTAGCATGTGCAGCTTTGGGACTTTGTGACGTGGAGTGCGGTGATATCTCAGGCTGGTCTTGATGTGATTTCGCTCATGATCAGGGACAACGGGCATTTCTTCATGTGTTTATCGGCCATTAGTCTATCCTCTTCAGAGAAGCTTCTGTTCACATCTCTTATCCAATGATAGACAGAATTCCTTGCCCTTTTTTTTTTTGTTGATTAATTTGAGTTCTCTGTGGATTTTATTCATCAAGCCTTTGTCAGATTCGTAACATGCAAATATCTTTTCCGATTCTGAAGGTAGTCTATTAGCTTTCATTGGTGTGACCTTAGTGGTGCAGAAGCTTTTTAACTTGGCCATGTCCTATTTATTTATTTTTGTTGTTGTTGGATGAAAAGCCAGAAATTTTGCCTGAATCCTGTGGGTGTGATTGCATATCGTCTGCCTGTGTGTGTCAACATTGGGGGGATCGCACTGGTCAGATCATGAACTCTGACTATAATAACGTGAGCACAGGAGCACAGAACTGTGTAGGCACCTGCTATCTACCCAGTCTATTTTAGTTAGCCATGACATAGAAGGAGATACGAGGCGTGTGCATCACGTGTGTGTCAGGGAGACAAGACAAGGGGGAAGACTGAACTAGACTCATTTGCTGTCCTGGGAGTTGAGGCGTCTAAGGGAGGCACCTGTGAGCCCTGGGAACAGGGCATACCTTTGATTTGTGGACTCTGAAACTCTTAGTATTTGAAGATGGGACACACCTTAAGAAAAATAATCTCATGCTTGCTTATTTTACAAAAGTGCATAAGCACAGAACGCATTGCTGACACATGGGAGCAATTTTTTAAGTGATGGCGGGGTTGTGTGAACTCAGTTTGACATGGGGGTCAGCTCAGCCCGTGTGCCTCCCACAGCCTGGATGTCTCACCGTTCTGGAGCTGGACGCAAAGGTGGCTGCCAGGGTGGCCACGTTCTTGGTGAAGGCGTCCTCCAGATGAGTCCTCACAACACAGACTGATGGTGAGTTGGGGTCCTTTTTGTTTGCCTGTAAGGACACTAACTACCCCATCATGATCTACCTCCCAAAGGTCCTACAGCCAAATACTGTAACACTGGGGATTTAGGATTCACACAGGATTCGAGGGGCACAAACATTCACTACAGACTAGACTGAAGCCGGGGGCTGTCGTCATTCAGGACTGACAGTGTGCACCACAACCCTATCCTTTCCTGCTATGTGACTGTAAACAAATCTACCATGTCTCTGAGCCTCAGTTTGGCATGTTGGAAAAGGTTAATTCATTTGAGAAAGCAAATGAAATCTTAAATAATCCACTGGGAGAGTCCTGTGTCCACTGCTCTCACTCTGCCCATTCCTGTGGACCCACGGTCAGGAGAGTCCTGTGTCCACTGCTCTCACTATGTCCATCCCTTCAGTCCCACGTCCTCGGCTGGAGGGGCTGACAAGAGCCGGGAGGGGGTCAGCTGTACCGATGCTTTGCTTCCCCTCAACATCCAGTCTAATGCCCTCCTGGACTGCAAATAAAAATGGACTAAGGATCTGGGTGATTTAATACCCTGCCTGATTGTGGTGGGTGGGTGGAGGGGGGCGCTACTGTCTCTAACAAGACAAAGATGAGACATTCAATCATGTTGAATTCACCGTGTAAATTAGAAAGTCTGGTCACTGTAAAGTTTGACGTGGCAGGAATCTTGCTGGCATTTCTTCCATCGTTCTTTACTTCCCGTCCATATGACTGAAGCAGAGAGCAGAGGGCTGAGCGCTCTGCCAGCCACAGCCATGGAGCGCTGCACAGGTCCCGGGGACACCTCTGCCCAGGCCTCCCAGCTGCAGCGCCCTGCCAGGGTCCCCCGTCCTGCTCATGTGCTCATGTGCTGTGCTCGTACCTTTTCTTTTATTGAAATAAGCATTTTAGTGGTATGTGTTGGATAGTATCGTGACAATGTCAGTGCTGTTCTTTGCAGAAAATACCTCATTAGCCACAGTAGGTATGATTATGGGATAGTCCAATAATATCCGTAATATTTGGTTTACAGGATATTTTCAGTTTCATTACACAATCACACAGTGGTGCACAGAGTTTTGTGTGGTTGGTTGCAAGCCTGTCTTAGAGACACGATCCTGAAGAATAAGTATTTGAGGGGTTTAGCCAAGATCATTTCGACTAAAATCTTTATTCACTGATTTCTCAAGTTGATGCTTTTTCTGTGTGTAGTGGATGATTCCGGCTTTGGGGAAGGGGATTGGATCCCACAAAGACCGTGCGTTTGCCCAGTCAGGCTACCTGAGCATTGATCATCTGTCCTAAGCCAGCCACCATCAGAGTCACCATCAGAGATGACCGGGACTCATCCTGCCACCGTGGAACTCGCATTCTAGAAATACTGCGTCCCCCTGTGAGATTGAAGGGGCATTAAGACAGGCTTATGTTTAAAGGAAAAAAGAAAGAAAAAGAGTGATGACTGTCCAAATAGTATGTGAAAGATGTTAAAGGAAACAGAGAATTGAATTCGAGTTAGGATTAGAAGATTTCATTGAAGTAGAGCAGATAAATATTAAAATATACATCTGTACGTGTATAGAATGCATCATATATTTGCATAACTAGATATATGTATATATACATACATTGATATGCATAACATATGGCATATATAAATACATATGTTAAACATACATGTGTATTTATGCATCACTATTTTAATCTACCACTTAGATAAATAACCTTGGGAAACTTACTCAAGCTTAATTTTTTCATCAATAAAATGGGGTTTTATTTTTATTTATTTATTTATTCATTTATTTTATAAAATGGGGTTTTAATAGCAGGTAACTCATAAGGGTTTTGTTGGGAAGTTTGAATGAGGCTTCATCTAACACGGGAAGCATGAGATTCCTTTTGGGCCCAGAGCAAGTCCGTAATACGAGGTCCTTGTTGTACTGTTGCTAACACATGCTGCCAGAAATGTTTTCTCTTTTTCGTAGATTGCAAAGCCCAACAACAGGTCTCAACTTCCATTGCATTTGTTCTAGAAATTATTAACTTTAAAATTGCAAAAATGAAATGATGGATTGTGTGAAACAAGGAAAACAAATCAGTTGCCTAAAGGAAGCCGCTGCTTCTTCCAGTTTCAAATGAAGCCTTGAACTCCCCGTCTCTCTCCACTGGGCCCTGCTCTGGTGATGTCCGCACAGCAAATTCACCCCCAGAGTCAACATCCATAGGTAAAAATCAGAACTAGTTATAACATAGAAAAATAGGTACCGATGATAGTGTGATTATTTGTAAGGATGTTCTTGAAACAAAATCGTGAAGCTGTGCCTTTCTCTCTCCTGCTGGAAGGTGTCAGAAGAGTTACCTAACATTATATCATTAAACTGGAATAACAGGACAGTTAGGAGTGAATTTATCTACGTGGGCAGTCACCGTGGACGCCTCCGTTGATGGCACCATATGTCGGCTACAGTTGGGATTCCACGGGGAGTTGCAAATGTTTACAGAAGCTTTGGGGAAGACAGTCTTTGTGTTGTAGAGTTTTACATGTAGAGACGTTCGCCAAGAAAAGATAGCAAATATTTTTATCAAATACATTTTTCTACAGTATTTCCTTATATTTAGAAGATTTTATATATTTGAAGTGATTTATAGACTGGAGATAAATGGCGTTTCTCCACCCCCAGCCTTGCAAAGCCATCGTCCCTTAATAATACATTATTTTGAAATTTTCAGATGGAAAGAGGAAATAACTTGTTTGGAACTATGTTCAATCTGAGCTCCTTGCTCTACAGTAGCTGCTCTTTCAAGCTCCTTTCAGACTTTTTAGATTTACATTGTTGAGTCCTTCCAAAAATCAACTGATATGTCAACAGCAAGGAGTTTCTGCTCAAAAAACATAAAATATATAACAACTATTAAACTGATACTAGTAACTGGGGAAAAAATATGTTGTCAATTTCTTTCCTTGAAGTCTTTGCTACAAACACTTCCCAGGAGAGTTCTTCTATGAAAGGTACCTAAGAAAACTGTTTTTCTGGTTTTCCTATTACAATATCAAAAGCGTCCCAGTTTGGATTATAAATTATATGCTCCTCCTACTTATAGCATGCATTCTTTCTTTGATCTCAATTCTTAACCCTAGTGAAAGCTACAATTCCCAGCCACTTTCCTCTGTTCAGGATGCTCTTGCTGATGGATGGAACTCACACCCCCCTCAGCATCACACACTGACAGTCGTCACTCAATCCCACTTTGACTAAGAGAGTAAGTCACCCACAGTTGTAGCTGCAACCTCCTATTTTGGCGGCATTGAACATATCATTTACATCTCTAGGCCTCAGTTTTCTCATCTTAATATAAAATTAAGGAGTTAAAATAAATATTTTCCATCAGTTGCTGAAATAGGACCAAGCCACCAAAGTTTATATTTGCTTTCTGTTGTACATTGTTTTGAATAACTGGCTATCCAGAGTGGGCTACATTTCCCAGCCCTCTTTTCATCTGGTGGAACCACAGAATCTGTTCTTCCAAATAGAATATGAGTGGAATCCTTATGTTTCATCATTGCCAAGGCAACAGAAAAGTAAGTATGCCTCCTTCATGGAGTCCCTCCACCCACTGGCTGACCGACAAGGCATCCCAGGTCCTAAAGAAAAGAAAAACAGAAACTGAAGCAGCCTGGGTTCCTGAATGGCCATGGACAAAGCCAACTAGAAGCCACCTTTTGATTTTACATATGTGAGAAATAGTTTTCCATATTGTTTGGTCACTGTATATTTCTAGGATCATGCACTGTATTGTCCAATATATAATGCATTCCTGTGTATAATGGGCATCCATGTTTTTGGCCCAAACATTCAGGAAAAACAATCTTTCATTTTAATTTTTTAATTCAAAATGCTTATATTGTTTATATTTAGGTGCTTGGTTTTTGTATTATAAAACAATTTTGCCATTTATTTTTCAATATGTTATGGTATAAGAAATTTTGTGTAACAAAAAATTACAAAACACAAGAGCACATAGAAAGTACCAGTTCAACAAAACTAATTACCACATTCTAGGCATTATTTTGGATACAGATATCATTACTACTTTCTAGAGTTACATTGTTAACACATAAGCAAAAGTAAAATAATTGAAAACATTTATACAGGTATATGGAATGAGTACTGCCCATATAACGCACATCCTTATTTTTCCCTCACAAATGTGGGCAAAAATAGTGTGAATTAAGATGGCAAAACACAGTGTAACTGTGACAGTGTAACAAACAGATTATCATGTTTGATTTTGACTTGAGCTTTGTTCGGTAGCCATTGATGTTTCCATCTAAATCAGAATCCTTTCCAGTCAGAGGGGCCTGATGCTGAGGATACATTTTTTTCTTTCCCTAAGTATGTATATTTTCATGTGGCTAAGGAAGCATGTGGCTCACCACAGTGGCCCCATGTGGGAGTTCAATCTCTTATAAAGTTAGAGTTAAAGCAGAAAACATGACTCATTAGCAATTGGGAATTAGAACTAATTATGCTAAATAACGTAGAGATTAATATTCCAAGCAGAAGTTCAAAAACAACAATGTTAAAAAAGAATAGAAAAAAGTAGATTGTTTTCTATGATCATCACATGTTTTAGACTGTCAAACATTCAAATTATAAAATGATAAAAGGGTTTGAGCAATTTCAAGCAAGTGTCAGTCTGAAAGCTCGGTCCTGTCTAAGTCACAATTCCTTCTCCTTGTGGGGACAGAAGTTACTAAGACTAGAAAAGGAATGTGACACGCAGAGAGAAAGAAATACAGCAAGGTGGAGTGGGTGGAACGGATTAAAATGCATGTAGTTAATCCCAGAATTAGGTAAAGAGAGAGGTAAAATCCAAGAAAAGACAGATTGAAAATCCTCTCCATGGGTTATTGAAAGTTCTGACATGAGTGCACTCAATCAAGTATGGGAAGGGGAAGGTAGAATTAGAATCACGTTTGGGGACACAGGAACAAGAAGGAAATAGTCTCTGCCAGCTCCGCTGAGTGTCAGAACAATTCCACGCAGGAATGCCTCGCTCGGGATGACCGGCTCCTTATTTGTGGGTTCTAACTACATATTTGTATATGTGCCCATATGTGGTCTTCCAATGTAAGATATTTAAGTACATGTATGTAAAATTTTAATTGACAGTATGTATTTGATTATTTTGTCATCAAAATTTTATGGAGATCTTCTGTGAAAACTTCAGTAACTCTCCGAAAAACTGTGCAGGAAGCTCAATTGCTGGAAGCTCAATTGCAATCCTTAACAAACACGGGGTAAAGGATAGATGCTATCAGGACTGACCACAGAACGCATCTTTATGTCATTAACTCTGTTCTAAGACGCCTCTTGGATGATTCTAGCTGTGTGGGGGGCAGCGGGTTATTGACACACATGCACACGCATCTTTGATTTCAAACCTACCTACTTAAAACAAAAGTATTTTCATAGAAAAAAATTTAAGAGTTTTTCCATCTGTTTGTTAAGTGTTTTATGGAATTAACACTTTCTGTGTAGAGATAGTTAAATGAAAAAATATACCATGGAATTATAGTAAATTAGAAAGAAAAATTAGCATGAAAAATACAATAATAATTTGTGAAATTATATAATTTTACAGAACTGTACTTTATGAAAAATATAATAACCATGCAATGTCTGAATGATTGACAAAGCTGGAAGAAGTCTACATAAAAGATAAGCATTGCCCTCACATTATTAGAATAAAAGTAAAACAAAACTTCTCAACAGAATGGAGATAATATATATATCAAATATATAAACTGTGGTTGTCATTAATAGCATCACACAAATATTTAGTTATAAGCTGCCTATATATGAAAATATAAAAAGTTGCTAATGTTCTCAACACTTAATACAAGAAAGTATCATTAATTTTGTTTCTTGATACTAATTATTTTCATGGCTTTACCAAATGGCCACTGAACAAGAAATTGAACAAACTTAAGAAGCAGCTTAACAAAAAGGACATTCTTCAGATGGCAGTAATTTATCTATCTTCAGGAAAAACTCAGCATCTCCGTTGCTATGAGTCATTGAAGTAACTTTTGTGAGAAGCTAATTAAGTGAGATTCAGGACCAAATCTGAGACAAGGACAAGCTTAAAATGTGTTGAATGAATGGATAGAACAGAGGTGACCATGGATTTTCAACTTCCAGTGACAGACACCATCAATCACTGACACTATTTGCTTTTCCTTGCATGTGTGTGCTGGCACAATGAAAGGTAAAATAATACACTGTTCTATGATTTAATATTATTAACTAGCAAAAGGAACTATCGAACAGAATGCCACCATTGCTACCATTAGTATCACCAGCTTCTGCCTAAGTGCTCTCTGCCCTGTAAGGAATCAGGGAAAACCACACTCAGTAATCTCTGTTAACAACAGTAAATACGTATGAATGAAAAGTCACAAACACAATCTCCAACGTGATTAGGCCAATAAATCAGGGACTTATTGCAAGATGATAATAATAATAAACTTAAAGAGGAATATGAACTGATACAGCAGAGCTAAACTCTCATTTAAGTCCTCCCCATGTATATATCTACAGCCAATTCCGAATGAAGAAACTATTCAATAATATTTCCAGTGCAAAGGAAACCACCTTTAATGTAATTTGAAAATATTTATTGATCTTAAATATAGATGAAATTACAGAGTTAAAAGCTTAAAATAAGCCTTTAGGTAAACTTATTAAAATTTTCCTAAGTGCTCTAAGAAAATGTAGCATTTTAAAAGAAAATCCCAATTATATAAAGTTGGTCATCCCTAAAATCTAACAATACTTAAATGTATCATAAAAATGCATATTAAGAAATTAAATTACAAAAAATATTCTTTAAAATCCAGAACTATGTATAAAGTGAATGGAACACAAAAGCAGATGCCAACGCACTCAAAGATATTTTAGGTAAATCAGTCATTGAGGGGGTTGGTCATTTAAGTAGCTGCCTTTTGAACCCCAAATGTCCCTTGCCCTCTTCCAGGGGACCCTCTGAACCCCTAGCCTTATTTCCAGCCAGTTCTCCTATAATAATTTATCTTATGCATCAACTTGACTGGACTAAGGGCTGCCCCAATAGCTGGCAGATCATTATCTCTGGGTGCGTCAGTGCAGGGGGTTTCCAGAGGAGGTTACCATTTGAATCATAGACCGAGTAAAGATCACTCTCACCGATGTGTGAGGAAGATTATTAGTTCTCCTTGACCTAGAACATCTTCCCTGCCCTGCCCTCAGACAATGCCTCTCCTGCTCCATGGGCCATTGGACTACTGCTCTTACACCAGAGCACCCATCTGTTCACCCAAGGCTTTGTCTAGAGTAACTCACACCTTCAACTTCCCAGTTCTCAGGTCTTTGGACTCAGACTGAATGACACCACCAGTTTCTTTGTTAATAATCAGCTTGTGGACAGCACATCATGGGACTGTTTGTCCTCTATAATTGCATAAGCCAATTCCCATAATAGAGTCCTCTTATGGGACCTGTATTGATCCCATTGGTTCTGTTTCCTGGAGCCTTATGACATGCACTCGTGTCATCATCTATTACGACATGCTCATGCCATCATCTCTTATGATGATGCCCTTGTGACACCATCTTTTATGACATGCCCTTGTGCCATCATCTGATGATGTCCTTGTGGTGTCATCTATTATAATGATGCCCTTGTGACATCATCTGTTATGACATGCCATCATGCCATCATCTGTTATGATGATGCCCTGTGACATCATCTGTTATGATGATGCCCCTGTGACATCATCTGTTACACTCTGCGCTGACTTGGTCCAATTCACATGCTTGGACCTCTTCTTGCCAAGAGGTTTGCGTCTTCACAATTTCAGCAGCAGCTGTGGTTTTATTTTAATCACTATCACCATCAAGCAAAGAGATCTTCTACCTTGAGGAATTATTAACATAAAACAGATTTCCCATTTTATTTGCATATCTATGAGGTCATCTTCAAAAAGAAAATCCTTACTGTTACCAAACTCTCAAATCCTTTCTAAACTACTACTTCTAAAACATTTTCTATGCTGAAGAAACAATTTTCCTGATATGTCTCTACTCATACAGCAATAAAATGAAATAAACTTTAACAACTTAAAAAATATATGCGACTCCAAAAGAATGCAAAATACATGTAACTTTCCAAAAACAATGAAGGTCCATTTTTAAGTTATTAGAGTCAACATACAAACTTTATTCTCTCAAATTGCCATAAAAATCTCAGCTTTGCTGTGCTAAGTTTAAGTGGTAGATTCTTTCTGGTTTAAGAACCTCTCTTTAAAGAAAGGTAGTAAGTATATGATGTTCTGGTCAAAATTAAAAAGAAATAAAATGGACAATTTTTCCTTTAATAAGCAAAAATATTCAAGATGCATCTTAAGAGTCTACAGTGAGATTTGTAGTTTTTAAATATTAGTTTTTAGAAGGTCAGCAAAAAAACTATTTTATTTAGCATATCTTCTTGGAAGACCGATGATTTTCTTCAAAGAGCAACTTTAGATAAATCCAGAGAACCCAAAGCACCTGGGATGCATTGACAGAAGCTGGAGAATATTATTTCAGCATAAAAATATTATAAAATATTTTATAATATAAAATAACATATATAATATTTACCCAGCAGTTATTTGCTTTAAGCCTATAGCAAGTTTTAAGGGATACTATTTTCTGCTGGTCCTGCCAGAAGAATTGCAGTCCCCTGGGTCGAGATCCAGCTGTGGCCTGACTGTGAATTTGTTTATCTATTTGAATATTGAGGGATGTGTGTCAAATGCTTTCACTTTAACTTTTTTCCTGCAAAAATTAGATAATAGGATCACATACTTTCTGAAGCCACTATTAGCTACTAATAATTAGTGCCACCAAAATATGGAAGTAGTTTTGCCTGTCTCCTTTCTGTGGCCGGACATATGTACTCCATTAGTTGGTTATGGCCGGCAACGACCCATCTGAGAACAAACATCTGTCTCTTAGACAGCCACGTCCACATAATATTCTGATCCAAGTCCAGTGAAAATCCTAGATCACTCACAAACTCACGTAATTGTGCAAGATGAATTCTACGAGAAAATTCCTTAGGAAATTCTTTCTTAGTTAGAGTCTCATCAGGCTGATAGAGCACGTACCAACAATCAACATTGGACAACTTTTACTTTGAATTAATTTGAATTTCATAAATGCTATTGGCCCATAATGTGGGGAGTGGTAACTTGTGATTTTGAAGATAGAATAATCTTTTGAAGATAGACTAAGAGTGCTTCTGGTGAGCTGTGAGATAGCAAGGGCTATAAATGTTTAATACTGCTGAAAATTTTAAAACTGTTTTTCTGAGTTATTAAAAATGTACTATATTTGAGATCACGTGTGTAAGCTTCACAACTCCAGTGATATTTCAGTATTTCCCCTTGGCCACAGAGCACAAGAGGCCGCACAACATTCCTTTCCCTCTCCCCTTACGCACCCCAGATCCAGTGCTTTTGGTTTGACTATTAATTATAAGGAATTTCTTATTCCTTGAAGTGAGTATCTAGTGTGAATATGGAAAATATTTTTCCATTGTTGATTCATTTCCTCTTATCTTTTACATTTGTTGAAACTTTATTAAGACATATTTTACACATCATATAGGTCACCCATTTGAAGTATTTATAATTTTAAGGAAATTTGCCTTGTTATGCAACTATTGCCATTAATTTATTCATGAGTATTTTAATCTTTCTCTAGCTATTATGAAAGAAGTTATATGTTTAATTTCATTTCCATTTTGGACATGGGTCATCATAAAAATATAACTGAGTTTACTATTGACCAAGTTAGTATTCTACAACCTTGTCCTGCAGATTCGTGAGTTCTAGTCATTTTTTTTTGTAGGATCTTTATGATTTTTTTATACAAGATCAAATATGTGGGAAAAATACAGTTTTGCCTTCTCCTTTCCAAAGTAGATGTCTTTATTTTTCCTGCCCAACTGCACTGCTTAGATTTTCCAGCACAACGCTGGGTGGAAGTGGAAAACATTTTTCCTTTATCCCAATGTCAGGCAATGTTCAGTCTTCTGCTGTTAAATGCAGGGCTCATGGTGGGCGTGTTGAGGAAGCTGTCATTTATGCAAAATTTGTTGAGCGTGCTTAATCAGGAATGGGTGTTGGGTTTTCCAAATAGTTTTACTGTGTCTATAGGAATAATATCGTTTATAACATTTATTCTACTAATGTGGTGTATTATATTAATTTCATATTAATTAAAATTTGGATATCCTATGTGCTCTTGAAAATAGTATGTTTTATTCTGTCTTTGAATAGAATGTTCAGAGATATCAGTTCAGCCCAGTAAGCAACGCTGTTCAAATCTGAGCATCCTCTGACTGGATGTTTTATCAACCACAGAGGAGCATAACACTGACCTCTCCCACTATTATTGCTTCATTGTCTATTTCTCTCCCTAATTCTGTCTGTTTTGGTTTCATGCATTTTGAGACCGTCTTGCTGGGAGTGAAATACATGTTTGTAATTGCTTCCTGCTTAACAGAAACTTTGTCATTATAAGGTACCCCTTTTGGTCTCTAGCAATATGTTTTGTATATACTGTTTGTCCTAAAGTCTATATTTTATAATATTAGCATAGCTACTATAGTTTTCTTTCATTTATAATTTATATGGAATATCTTTTCTCCATTCTTTTTGTTTTGAACTCTTTACCACTTTGAATCTTAAGTGTGTCTCTTATGTACAGCCTGTACTTGGATTCTATTTTTTTTAGTAGAATTGGACACGTTTTGCCTTAAGATTGGAGTCTTTTTTTTTTTTTTATTAAATCATAGCTGTGTCCATTAATACAATCATAGGGTACAATGTGCTGGTTTTATATACAGTTTGAAATATTTTCATCAAAATGGTTAACATAGCCTTCACGGCATTTTCTTAGTTATTGTGTTAAGATATTTATATTCTACATATAGTAAATTTCATATGTGAGATTGGAGTCTTTAATCTACTTATTTTTATGACCATTATTGATATGATTGGATTGTACTATTTTCTTTCTGTACACTTATATAGTATATTTCCCTACTTCTTCATCATTGCTATGTTTGTTCTGTTAAATAGATATCTCCTTATGTGCAATTTACATTCATTAAAAAAAAAAAATTTTTCTTGAGTTCTTTTCTTTTTTTTCCCCACCATGCCTGGCTATTTTTTCTATATATATATTTTTTTTATTGTTTGGAATTCATTGAGGGTACAAAGAATTAGGTAACAGGGATTGCATTTGTCAGGTAAAGTCCCTCTTATAATTGTGTCCAGTTGAGTTACTTTCTTTTCTTTTCTTTTTTTGTTGGAGTTTTTTTTTGGCCGGGGCTGGGTATGAACCTGCCACCTCCAGCATATGGGGCTGGTGCCCTACTCCTTGAGCCACAGGCGCAGCCCTTGAGTTATTTTCTTAATGGCTGCTCTAGGTAGTACAGCCTGTAGCATAACCTAAAATCAATCTAGCTGAGATTAACATCAACGTAATTACAAATATACAGAGAAACTTTGCTCTAGGGGAGCCTGGTCTCCCTCATTCCCTCTGTGTCATTATTGTCAAATGAGTTATATCCCTATACATTATAAGTCCATCAACACAGGTTTGAGATTTCTGTTTTATGTACTTATCCTTTAGTATTTCTTTTGATCTGATAGCAACATTTTTTTAGCAATTTATTTACTTATCATGTATGCATTAATGTGTAATCTGGTGCAGCCTGAGTGTCCTTTGGTTCTGAAGGACAGTTTAGATCCATGCCGGATTCCTGGCCGAAAGTGGCTCGCTCAGCTGCTGCCAAATCTGGCTGCTTGTTTCCAGCCTTCTCCTGACTGAGGAGCCCTCGCGTGTGGCAAGGTACTTTATTCTTGCTGCTTTCAAAGACTTTGTCTCTGGCTTCTGAGAGTTTGACTATTATCTTTGGAGTTTTGTATCTCTACGCTTATCTACTTGGAGTTTGTTGAGATTCTAGAGAGTTTGAGTTAATGTTTTTCATCAAATTTGGGAAATATTGTCCATTAATTTTCCAGTTTTTCCTCCTGTGTCTTTTTACGTCTCCTCTAAAGCTCCCCTTATATGTCTGTTGGTGTACTAAATAGTGTTCCACAGTTATCTGAGTTCCTGCTCATTTTTCCCATTTATTTTGATGCCTCAGACTTGAGTATCCTACCTTTTATATTTGTCTATCTTCATGTTCACTAATCTCTATTCTACCTGATAAAATATTCTGTTTAGTTGATGTTGTTAGTTTTCATTTCATCTATATTTTGAACTCCAACTTTTCTATTTAGTTTTTTGTTTTAGAATTTATATCACTTTATTGATATTCTTTATTTTCACAACCTTAGAGAGCTGTGATATTAACAATTCCACCTGACAGATATGATTTCTTAGCACCCTTGGGAAAGTGTCTTTCCTTAGAGTTGAGGCCTGAGTCATATCAAATCATGACAATACCTTGAAAACAGGGTTTCTTCAGTGAGATGCTAGAAGAATTGAGAAAATATTGAGGGGACTCCAGATTTGGGACTTTGCAAGGACCCCCTAAATAGGTTCCTCGCACGCCTCACCTTTCCTGATCTCCACACCATAGTGCTGGAGGAGAAAGTGGAACAGCCCAGGTTAGAACACCAGGGGCCTTGCAGTTCTTACCAAAATTCAGTAGTTTTTTTTTTTTCTTAGATATATGCTTTCTAGCTTGTTCTGTACTTTACAGAATTTAGAAATCATTGGTTTTGTTAGTTTTGTAAAAACATTATCGTTGGTATTATGGGGTAAACAATTCAATAGTAACCTTACTCTCTACTTTCTGAAGGCGAGTTCCCTATATTTTCATCTCCAAATAAGAAAAATGCTGCACAGATTTACTACCTATATTTTTACTACATAGTATTTGATGCTAGTGATTTCTAAATAGAGTAGCAATTTCACTCATTTTAAAGTTTTTACTTCTTTCCTGACTTGTTTATTAGTAATTTTGTTTGCAATAGTGGTTACATTTAAAGTACAATTTTTGACGGGATTTTACATGTAATTGTGTTTTATTCTGAAATAAAAAAGAAATTCAGTGCATTTATATTCTAGAATGGAGTGCAAGGAAATTGAATTTCTTCCCTCCATTGTACCAAGAAATAGAGAACAAACTGAAAAATCAACAACTCTTTTTAAATCCATCAGAGATACCAGCTCACAGGGGAAACCACTGGTCCTAAATTCATGGACACCCCAAAATCACAACTTACCAAAGAACAAATCTACAGTCCAAAGCTTGTCTGGGAACCAACTCCAGGGTAGGGAAACGTGATTGTTGAAGGTCTGGAGACTCAGTGTGGACCAGTCTGAGAGTTAAACCCGGGGAGACCCCACCTGCGGGGCAGTGGACCTATGACCCCCAATCAGAGTCCCACAGAGAGGAGCAGAGAACAATGCCCATGACCTTTAGACAGGAGGAAGAGCAAACAACTGCATGGAAATATGACGGAGCATCATGTTCTTCTTAAAAAGCTGCTCTCAAGAGAAGCTATTTTTACCAGAACTGAACAGACTGAGGTTTTATGAGAACGTCACTAACCTGGGGGAAGGCAATGCCCGTCTGCAGCGACTCTCGCCTTCCGTGTGGGGAGAGGAGAGCTGGTGATTTCATTTCCCTCCAGCCATCCCGTCCCACCTACGTAAGGGGGGACAGCGTTCGTGAATTTCACGGCCCACAGGCACAGACTCGCTGGGAGACCAAGACCCCCAACAAGCCTGCGCACAGTTCTGTCCCCCATGACTTACAGTCACATCACTAAACACCTTGTTAGGGGAGTTCTTTTATCCAAGTACTTAATGTTCCCCTTACGACGACAACAACTATAAAAAGTCACAAGGTGTGCAACAAATAAACAAAAACGAAGAAGCAAACCATGCCTTGAAGAGACTGCAAGCATGAGAGCTGGAATCAGATATGGTGGTGATGTCAGAAGTTATCAGACTGCATTTAAAACAACTGTCATTGCTACGCAGAGGGATTTATTTAACGGGCAAGGCAGACAGCGCACAAGGGCAGACAGATGCTGTGAAGAGAGAGATGAGCATTCTAAGAAAGAAACCAAAACAAGCGGTAGAGATAAAAAGCAGTGACATAAATGAAGAACGCCTTTGATGGGCTCATCGATAGACTGGACATAATTCAGAAAGAATCTCTAAGCTTGAGGATCTATCCATAGAAATTTCTCAAACTAGAAAGAAAAGGGGGGGGGGGAAATGCATCAAAAAAGGGGATACAGAGAGAGAAGAGAATATCCAAGTTTCCAAGCACTATGGGACAAAGCAATTGCAAAAGGTATAATATATGCATAGTGGGAGTATAGGGGAAGAAAAGGAGACAGGACCAGAGGCATGACGTGACGTGATGTGACGTGAGGTGACGTGACGTGACGTGACGTGACATGACGTGACGTGACGTGACGTAAAGTGACGTGCCCTGACCTGACACGAGGTGTAATGATGTGACGTGATGTGACATGCTACGACATTGCCGAAGAGCACATGGGACCACATACTCACGGAATCTTTCATCTGACTCCGCTCTTTAGTACCAGAGAAAATTATTTATCTACTCCAATCCTCACATTCATCCATAAGATTGAAATCATTAAATAAATTTAATAGGATTATCAGCAAGGTTACATTAAATTAGGTAAAATAAGTAAGTTACCTTGTACAGTATATGGCACATACGTGCTTGATAAATATTTAGCTTGCCCTTTATCATCTTTCTATTAGGGAATCCAATGAGACCTTGTTTCTCCCACAGCTGACACGGAGGTTTCTGGAATAATTTGGAAAGTTTTGATTAATTTCAGAAAATTTTACATATTAATGAATCATTCTTAAGAAAACAAAGGAAAATCTATTATTGCCATTTGATTAATTACCAAACATGCCACCGTTCTCCTCACGCGTCTTCTGCCATTTGGCTGCCCTGTTCCAAACGCTCACGTTTATTTTCCTTCTCGTTAGTGCTAAACTTACCTGTCTTCCCATTTGATTTCGCTTCCAGGTTGGGATCTATCAAGCCATTTTAAGTTAATCTTGTGGTTTCTAGATATACATAGCAACCTATGTAACAGAATATGTAGCAACTTATGTAACAGGATATGTAGCAGCTTATGTAACAACATATTTAGTGACCTATGTAGCAAGATGTGTAGCAATCTGGACAGTAGGCATGCTGAGACAAAGTGGCAGGTTTTAGAAACAGACAAGCAATCACTAGATCTTAAGAAACAGACCTTGGCAGCTGAATATTGATCAGCTATGGAATTCTAGTGTGGGGGTCGGGCTCGGGGGAGGGAAGCTTGTTCTCAATAAATAGCAGCTGCAGAGATGCTTGGGGCCTTTTGCCCTGACACCCAAGGGAAGCCCCACCTCCTGCAAGCTTCCAGCTTACAATCCATTGTCCCGCCTGCTTCCTTGGTGACAACACTGACTGCTATGCATCTTGGTATTGGGGCTTCTTTGGTGCAAGTCTGAGTTTTCCATACTTGTTTCCTACCCTCCCAGCCAGTCCTAAGTCCTCTATTAATTAGGTACAGAGGAACTGATGCAACACCTATGTCATATAGCAGGAATCTGAGGTTTAGGACAAGGCCTAGAAAGTACTAGAAAGCATTGCCTGTCTCCCACTATGAGGAATATGACATGACAAAATTACATTCTTCAACCAAATCATTTTGTTTCAAATGGGACTTGGGGACCGCTGAGGGTAGAAAGGGGAGGCTTATCCACTAAGCGAGCCGAGTCTGGGGGTGAGAGGGGTGCTGACACCTTCCCTTGTCAACAGGTTGCTGCGGACTCAGAAATGATGACCTTCAACCAGGGGGCAGCTGAGCGAAAAACGGGGTGAAGCTGTATTTGAATTATCTAAGAAATGTTAAGGAAACCAAAATTTTTGAACATTTTGTTTCTTATCCTACCATTGGAATAAAGATAAACAGACACAGATCAGCTTTTCTATGAAATGTTGTATCCCTAGCATGCTGGTGATAGCATATTCTGAGCAAGAGGGAGCAAGTACTTTCAAAAAGTGTTCAAAACAAAATCCAGCACAGAGATACAAGTGAAAAGGATTCCATTTTAAAGTCTAAATAAGGGGTGATTGCAATCCAAACGTGAAGGGATTTTTCTGCAGTCGGTAATAAGGATCCCACTGAAGAATATAACCTGTGCTTTGCTGTATAGAGACTAGGTTATCAAAAGCGTAGTTTACAAAAGATACCAGTGGAAAGCACAGGAGGTTTTCTTGCCAACCGGGTGTGTTTCAGCAAGATTTTCCCTCAGCTGTGGGTGTGTTAGAATCCTAACGCATATTAATAGTACAAAGCTGTGTGCCTTACCAGTTTGTGCTGTGTTTTTGTTTAATATAATTACACTTAAACTAATTCCATTGTGAATTTTATATAGTTCTTCCATAACATATCATGTTCCCGTATCATGGTTGCTTTCTATTAAAAACCCAAATGACTAAAATGCTATAGGAATTTGGATATAGAAACACATGGGCTAGTCATTTAGTTTTCATTCAGAAACCACACTGAAGTTCTGTTTCTTCAAGAAAGAAAGCCAAGTGGACTAGATGTTTTCTAAAATCATAGGTTTCTGCAGTGTGATATCATCAGTCATTAACCTAACAAGTTAGTTTGCACATGAGAAGAATACGGGTAATATTTGTTCATTAATAGTGAGTACAGGTTGACGACTTTGGTGTAGGAGTTCAATCAACTTTATTTTGTAACTGAAGGTTACAACGAAAATCAATTGTGGCTTAAATAAAATTACTTACCACTTTCAACTTTTGCAATATCAGTCTCGATACTTGCATCTTAAAAGATATTTGGTTTGGTGTCTCTTTGGAAATTGAACTCCAAATTATGTGTTCTTATAATCTTCTATGCCTTACTAAAATCTGGAGTACAAGATTTTTTTTAACAGAAAATCTTAAGGCCCTATTTTCTTCCTAATGTAATACTTGCTAGCCTGCAATGGATCCATACGAAATTCGAATCAGTACTTCTCAAATATTTTTCCTGCCCAGCACAACTGAATTACCACAGTTTCACCAATAATGATGACTCACTAGGATAATCACTTTTATTTGCCCTGATTCATTTCAGAATGGGAAAGACGCATAAAGTTAAAAAAACCCCAATCTTCTAAAGTCACTTAATTGCCACTTTCTTTGTACCTATGTTCAGGAAAGAAATTCTCTTTTACTTTCCATTTTTTATGGCATTATTTTCATCATTTCAAAAGAAATATAAATGTACCTTAAAAGCTTAATAAGATATCATTTCTCAAATTAAAACTGTGTTCGATCCAACCATAGTAAAAAGGTACAGATTTTCACCAGATGCCCAGTTTGTGAGAAGATAATGTGACAAATCACTTCAGAAGTTACTAGATGTTTCTGGGAAAAACAACCAGGATTTAGTTTTCAAAATTTCAAAACCAGCAAACTCACAGTGAGAAAGTTATATAGTTCATTGTATTTTTTTCCAATAAAGGGAAGATTGATTTTACCCTACTAGGGTGTAAAAAGCAGGATTTCGGGGAATTTAAGTATTATCTTCCAGATGTTGATTCCACTGAGCTAACTTTCCAGCTTATGTTAGGGGCTTTTGATCACAGTTTGCTTGAAGTAAACAAACGGCAAGTCAGCTCAGGGACTCCGACATCAGCAGATGCCCAGTCTCGGGGAAGCCAAGGAGGCAGGTGAGATCCTGGAGAAGGTGCCCACTGAGGCCTCTACTGTGTCTCACACATCAGTCAAGACCACAGCTGCAGGGTGGGGGTATTGTCTTGACATTGGAAGGCCATTCCCCTATCATTTGCGTTTACCAGTTAAAAAATGCTTTGATGATTTAGCTCCAGGCTTTGATACTCAGTAATGCAAAAGCTCTCCCAGCAAGGGAGACACCTTGTACCCAGTGACCATTAGCATCCTAAGGCTACAAGTCCCCTGCTTTGCCTGGCTTGACCTTCTGCTGCAACCTCATCCTCACTGAACTGGATACCACTGAGTTATATAAAAAATAATGCACTTAGGGCAGCGCCTGTGGCTCATTGAGTAGGGTGCCGGCCCCATATACCGAAGGTGGCAGGTTCAAACCCGGTCTCGGCCGAACTGCAAAACAGAAAAATAGCCGGGCGTTGTGGCAGGCACCTGTAGTCTCAGCTACTCAGGAGGCTGAGGCAAGAGAATCGCCTAAGCCCATGAGGTGGAGGGTGCTGTGAGCTGTAATGCTACAGCACTCCACCGAGGGCGATAAAGTGAGATGCTGTCTCTACAAAAACATAATAAATAAATAAATAAATAAATAACGCACTTAAACCGAAGAGTCGAAATTAGCAAGCATGGCAAATGTTACAGACTCATTTCATCAGGTGTATTTTTAGAGAACTCTAACATATAATCAGATGCACAGGCCCTCGCCCCTGCCTTGGGCATTAGTGGAGTGGTGCACAATGTGCATTGGGTCCCATGGGTTCAGGTCCCAGCTCTGCTAGTGACTAGCTGTACAAATTTAGGCAAATGACTTGCCTGCTTGTTTCTTGCATCTATCTTCTATTACATAGAAGTAATAGGAGTGTCTCCTTTATGGGGTTGTCCTGTAGGTTAATTAGTTAATATTTGTTAAGCACCTGACTTGAAACCTGGCACAGAACAAGTTTTGCTGCTGTTAATGTAATTATCAGTGAAGGTTTGGGAAGGCAGAGATACAGGAAATCTGGCACATTGTCATCTATTCAGCTGGTTGGAAGCTCAGAGTGGAAGCCTGGGCTTGAGCACACAGGAAGGATAAAGCTATTAATGGGCCCCGATCTTCTCATTTCTCACGTCCACATCAGAAGCGGTAACTGGAGCCAGTGCAGAGGCAGAGCCCGTCTCACACACAGTGAAACTTGTTCCTTGGGTTGCCCCTAGCAACACTGTAAGTTTCTCCCTTTGTCAGATCTCAAGGAGTTGGTTCAAAAGAAGCACTGAAAAATAAACCTGAATAGAAGGTCATCAAGTTGTATCACATTCGTAAAAATAAATAAAAGCTCCTTGTAGACGTTGTATCTCATTATAACTGTAGGAAAGGCGAGACATATAGAAAGTAGATGGCAGGGATTGCATACGATTTCCGCTTATGTAAGTGGCATTGTTGACTTTGGCCAGTCAATTACATAGTTATGGGTTCTTTTTATAACATTAGAAATAGAGTCCAAACTATTGGGCAGCCTCAGTGTGCTGTTTCTGGGGACAACCACCTTTCCAAATACCGGAATGCACACACAGGTTCACCACCCCTGCTCTGAGCACAGTGTGGATGGACACTCACGGGTACTGGGCCATACTTTTTATCAGACATTTTCATTAGCATTATGTTCCTGAGAGACAGACTAAGGTGTCGCCATTTTTCTTCTCTACAGAAAGGGAAGTCCATTCAGATTAACTTACTTACAAGGCCTGTGGAGCCAGAATTCATAACTGGGGATAACCAGTCCAAAGCTGTTTCTGTGACACATAAGCTGAAGACAGAAACATCTCCTCTCTTCTTGACACATGTGTAATACTTCCTAAGCCAGCGAAGAGGCTAAAGCATGACTTTACAATAGCGCTCCTTGTACCTTTGTATTGACTTAGACCAGGCACTGATGAGAGATTTCTCTTTGATTCCTGATGAGCGCTGGGGGACCCTCAACCCTAGAGCCCGGTTGCATCTCTCACCACATCTGGTGGTGTGTTTGGTGTAGCCTGTGCTTCCGCTTCTCTTTCATGCCTTTTTCTCCCAGTTGTCATTCTACCCACATGATTATCATTAAATGTGAAATGTGAACTTTGTCAGATTGATTGCAGTAATTTTATTTCATATTGGGTTGATGTTTGAGTGCACAATAAAACTCGGCACATAGACTATGTGTGACCCTTGAGCAAACATGTCTACGTTCTCCTGCTCTCGTGTACATAGCTGTTGTTTCTTGGCTTGGACGTGGAACTTAAATAAAAATTTACAAAATATTTGTTGTAAGAATAGATATCCTGTTATAAAATAAGATATTTCATGCAAAATATTAACTCTGCCCCCCCAAAGCCCAACCTCCCAACAAACAAAAAACTATCTGGGAATACTGCTATGCTAACATATTAATCCTCCACAGTATAATCCTTCATAGGAATTCTTAGGAAATATCTTATTTTATAACAGTGAAATTGCTTTCTCTTTTGTCTTGTAATTTTTTTTGAGGTGAAATTTAAGTTTTTGTGTGAGTAGTGCTATTATACCTATCTTGAGTGTCTTGCTTGTACTGTATCACATCATACCTTTGTTTAATTATTAATAAACTTTTCATTTGTTAAAAAAGAGAGAGAGAGACTAATTCAGACTGAAAAATAAAGGATATCCAAATATCTTGATCTTTGATGGTGATGGGTGCTTAGTAGATATGAATCTTTATATGTAAGTTTTCCTTCTAAGAAATAAAAAGTTGATGACCCTATATTAATCCTCACATATTTCACTGGAGCATTTCCAGTCATAAGCCCCTAACTCTGTCGACCACTGTGTGCAGAACATTGTGATCCAACTGCTCGGAGGGGCTCGGCGACTCGCAAAGAGCAATTGTCTCTCTTTTATGCCTAATGCATTTGGTTCTGTCTAATCAGGAGAAAGTCTACTTTGCCCTAAGTTTTCACTTTACACAGTCTGAAGGAATGGCACTTTTTTTTTTTTCAATTAAACCTCTCCTGGATTGCCAAAGAGGATCTGAAAATCAATCATGGTACAAGGTGTACAGAGCCAGACTGTTATCTCTGAAGATTGCAGTTTGGGGGCTGAGAATTCCATTTTGTGTCAGCCAGAAAGTTTGGGTGAACTAAGAATCTTTTAAAGCTTATAGGTACAAATGGAATTGCCACTTTGACAAGGATCCTGGCACATAAAGGCAGTTGTAGCAACCTTTCTATCTTCCAGTTCTATAATTATTTTGACAAAGTGAATCTCCTCTGGTTTTAAAGAGCATGGCTTTGCAGAAATTCGATAGCTTTAAAAAAATGAGTCTATGAGAACTTTTGATAAGTCACTGAGGTAAAAAGTGCTACGTTTTACAGGAGAGAATAAAGTTACAGGTAACACCAACCCTGGATCCCAGACACTGCTGTAAACAGTAGCTGAGCCAGAATTCAGGGAAGATGCCGTGTTCCTTTGGGGAAAATTGTCTGATTATAAACAGTGAAATAAAGAGGATTTTTCCTTCTATAAGTTAAACCACTGTAATTGGATTAAACTTTGGACCCACAGGCCACATTATGAATTTGAATCTCATCCTTACTTACTGATTCTGTGACCCTGGGAAAATTTCAATTAACATTTTTCACTTGATTTATTCTTTTTCATGGCTTGGGAACAGTAACAGAAATGTACATGGTTGTTATAAGAAAGTGAATGTCCACCAAGGAGGTCCTAGCAGAGTGGGACTTAGTAAATGCCCGGTGAGTGCCGACATCACAGCTGTCACCACTGCTCACGCCTCACTCTCATTCTCCACTATAAGAAAAGGAAAAGCAGAACAAAACAAAAAAAACAAAACAATCAGTGCAAAGTTGCACCAAAACACCCAATGGAATAAAACACATTCTATAAAAGGCTGCTCTAGTTCCCTAAACACAACACCATTGATTGGTTAAACAAAGTCCTAGCCATGTTTTATTTAATGCTCAAATTATAATGGCCTCATTATAGGAATTCAGAAGAAAATCAATACTGAGTCTGCTTCATCAGCGTTCATGAGAGTACATTTTCCAACCATTCTTCTTCTCAACACACACTCCCTTCTTCTAACTCCTTGAGACTGGATTCTGTCTTTTCTCCCCTGGGAAAACACACATAGTCTCTGGGTGTGGTCTGCCATGGGTAGGGAAGTTGAGGGCCAGGGCTGGAGCATTGACACTGTGGTGACATGTAACTGCCCCTGGGACTGTGGGGTCCCTTCTGCTTCCCTTCCTCTGGTCTGATTGTCATCCAGAGAACTAATTTTTAAAGACTATCCATTTGAAGGGTGCATGTCTGCGATACTCGTCTGCTTGTTCTGTTGGTTATCAAGAACAAACCCAGGGTGGAGGCTGGAGTTTAGGGGCCCAGAGGTTGTGGCGGCTGTACATGTGAGATGGGTCAGATAGTGTGACGCTTGTTGATGAAACCTGTGAATTAGAGAAAAAGATAAGTGCAAAATAAGGAGTGAAGACAAGCTTGGGACCAGAAGGAAGAGTCTGATATTAAATACTACCTGTCAGACAAGGAAGGAGTGATGGCCAGGTTGAATAGTACAGAGGTTTCCCAAGACCCTCACAGGGGTTAGGGGCTTCAATTCCACCCAAGGTCAACGTCCCAAGAAAATTGACCTTCAAAAGATACATGATTTAAAAGTTCTGGCAGGTAGATTGCTACATTTTAATGCCTCCCTTGGAACTCAGGGAAATAAATGGTCCCATGTGTACACAATGCTTTCGCCTTCCTCTCCCCACCCAGCCCATGTGTTTGCATATGGGGTTGTGTGGTGGAAACGTCTTTCAGTGATGTAGAAAAGGGTCATAGCTGCTGCAGAAAGGGCCATTCAACCCTCAGTGATGGCTACTTATTATCTTATTTCTTTTCTTGTACTCTACTGTGAGTTACAGGTATTAGGGGTATTATCTATACAAAATCTGAGATCATATAAAAGCAATTAATCTATGTGAACTCAACTTTTACATGATATTTCATACAACAGTCGATTAATAAGAGTTATAATTACCTGGATTCATAAAACCACACATTAATGCATTTTTCCCAAACAGGTACCATTTAGAGTTTTTGATTCTTGGGGGGACATGTTTTGAGGAGCTCTGGTTCCAGGGATGTTTTAGAAGATGATATTCTACCGTGTATTCATCAGAGATACACAGAGGTCAGCAGTGTCCCGACACTGACAGCTTCACTACTTGGCCGTTTTTCTAGTAAGTAGTATTTTAAGTTGAATGACCATCAGCAGGTGTTTGCACGGGAGAGCGCCGGACGCTCAAGCTTTAGGCATGAATATGTACAAAGATGGGAGGTGGCAGAGTTCCAGAAGGACCCCCTGCCTTATGATCAGTGTGGGGGATTTCCTGGAACATCCTTTAATTGGAAGTAATTAAATAGTTTATTGTTAAACAGATACAATATGGAAAAGAATGTAATTTTGTGGATTTTAAAGAAAATCCAGATTTGGCTGCTCAGCTTCATCTGAGCAGTGAAGCTGTGCAGCCTCTTGCTTCTGCACGGAAGCTGACTTATCTGTAGGAGCACTCTGAGCGTCACGTCCTCTGTCATGTTATTTATCTTGTATAATCTTAACATGATTTGTTTTTGATGAATTTATACAGCCAGCAGGTAGCGTCAATCACGTCATTCTCCAGTTTGATGCGCACCCAGATACACACATGCACACACACAGCATGATCACAACCAGTTTAGAGGCTCCCCAGGGGAGTGAGTTGAAATGAATGGGCAGAGTATTTAATAATGGTCCAAGATAGATGTTTTCCGAAACAGGAAGATAGCGTCCTGCTGTACAATTCTGTCGGTGAAACTCTTCTTGATGTCTTCTCGTTCTCCACCTTATAATGTAGTGCTGTCTAGAGATTTGACTTCAGCTCACTTGTTCTTTCACACCATGTAGTGGTCACCCTTTTATATTAGAGGGACACATTCAAGACCCCCAGAGTATGCCAGAAACTCCAGACAGTACAGAACCCGACTGCCGTCGGTGGGAGCACGTGTCTGTTCATGTCTTCCGCCCATGAATTTAATGCCTCTTCCAGCTTAACTAAGCAGGTTGCTTGCTCTGTGGCCATAACCTCTGTAGCTGAGGAATGACAGCAAAACTGGCATACATTTCTGTGTCTTTCTTTGTAGTTTCACCAATGGAAAATTTATAAATGCCTAAATTTCATCAACAAAAGATATAAAGACATATTTTTAAAAAATCAGAAAACATAAAATCAGTCCCAATAAAAATAAATAATACTATAGCAATGTTATGCTATGAATTATTTGACAAAGAATAGCTCTCCCCCAGGCTTTATTAATTGTCTTCGTGGGGTGTGGGGAAATCTTTCCTAATCACCCCATCTAAAGAGTCTGGGAGGCTTTCACAACTTTAGTGCATGGAGCGTCCCAGCTGAAGAGGTTTACTTGCTTCTGCACAGAAGTTCTTCCATGTTTTCCTGTGGTGTGAGAACACCTGTGGTGCTGCGGCCAGCTTGTTCCTGGACCTCGTCCTGATGTGTCTCGTGGTGCTGCCGTCTGCCTCTCAGATGTGGCACCAATCAGCAGTTTGCTTTTGTTTTCAGCGGCCCACATCATGGGTTGTGATTTTCCTTTCTCTCCTGCCTGGGGAGCTGCAAACTCTCAGCTCATTTCTGTAGTTCTCATCAAGGCAATGTGGTTCTTGCACAGTCATGAAGTTAGTGTCTCCCATGGGGCAATGATGGCCTGAACCTTTCTATTTTTTTCATCTTGCTCATGTTGCCCCAGTTGTTCAGGTTTTGCCACACTCATTTAATTAAACCAGAGGCAAATGCACGCCCTCTCATAATTTGTACCATAGGAGCTGTGTATTGCTAAGGAAAGTCTCCAAAGGCGGCAGATTTTTTTTCTGGCATAATTGCATGATTGCCTACTCAAAGTGTGCTGAGCACTGACCAGAAATTTTTACTGTATTTCTATGATCAGCTCAGAATTCAGTCTTTTTCAATGATTTTTCCACTCAGTTCAAACTTTCTACATACCTTCTTTTAATTTCCAGAAAATTTAATTTCCCCCATTTCCTGCTTTCACTGGTCCCATGCAAACCTGCCTGCATCAGTATAATGCTCATCTTTCCTTTTTCTTCAATAGATAAATTGTCTTTCTTAAAATCCGAAGATAATCTCTGTAAGATGCTCTGAATATTTTCCTCTCCTTCTTTCTACAAAACAATTAATGTTCCTGTTTTCATCAAACCTTGCTCTCATTAATTTAGTAAGAGCTTTTTAAATAACAAAAAGAAAGAAATCAATAATATTAAGCCCCATTGAATTGTTCTTTCTTCCTTATGGTTATACTTAATAATACTTTTAAAAATATGGTTTTTAATTGTGTGGTTGTTGTTAATCCAGGAATAAATCAGAGTTAAGCGTTGCATTTGGAAATCTTTCCTTTTTTCTCACCTGATCCAGAACCTTTCTCCTATTACTGTTTTAGATTTAATAACTTTTTTAAAGACTCCAGGTCAATCACATGGAGTGCCCCAGGTTTGGGGTGTGATCATGAGAACAGAAGCTAGATGGTGCCCTGCAGCTCATTCTGCATCAGATCTGACAGCATAAAACATCAGGTTCTCCACCGTGTTAGCAATAAAATTTGATTATATTATTACAATATAGGCATAACTTTGTTTTATCGCTTTTCACTTTATTGCACTGTACAGATAATGAATTTCTTACAAATTGCAGGGTTGTGGTAAGATTGCATGGAGCAAGCCTGTTGGCATGACATTTTTTACAACAGCATATGCTCATGTCTCTGTCACATTATGCTAATTCTCACATAATTTACTTTTTCATTATTATTAGGTCTGTTATGGTGATCTATGATCTGAGATCTTTGATGTCACTATTGATATTATTTGGGGATAACACAAACACACGGATGATTAAGAAAGCAGAACAGCCTCACCGCTGTATGGAGAAAGTTTTAGTGGTCCTGATAGAAGGTCCCAACATTCCCTCCAGCCACAACCTAATCCTACGCAGAGCCCCAACTCTCTTCAATTCTAAGAAGTCTGGGAAAGGTGAGGAATCTGCTGCAGAAAACTCTGAAGCCAGAGGGTGTTGAATGGAAGGAGCCGTGAGAATGACAGGAAAGTGCAAATTGAAGCAAAAAGTGCTGATGTAGAGGGTGCGCCGAGTTACCCACAAGATCCAGTTAAGATGAATTTTAAGGGGGCTACCACAAACAAAAAGTATTTTGATGTAGACAGAATAGCCTTATTAGAAGAATATGCCATCTAAGACTTTCATAGTGACAGAGGAGAAGCTTCAAGGGCACCTGTGTTCTGAAGGATAAATGCACCTGAAGACGTTAAGTTGAAGCCAATGTCCATTTACCATTCCCCAAACCTGAGGCCCTCCCTTAAGAGTCATGCTAAATTAACTCGGCCTGCAGTTACCCATAGAACAACAAGGCCTGCTTTTAGTTCATCCGTTCACAGCATGGTTTTTTACTAAATAGTTTAAGCCCGTCCACTGTTAAGACACATTATTCATGAAAAAATGAAAGATTTCTTTCAAAATATCACTGCTCTTTGACAGTGCTTGGTTCCCCAAGAGTTCTAACGGAGATGTATAAGAAGTTTAATATTTTTGTGCTTGCTGATATAACATCCATTCTGTAGACCATGGTTCAAATAGTAATTTTGACTTTCAAATTTTACTTTTAAGAAATGCATTTTGTAAGAATATAACTGTCATAGGTAGTGATTCTTCTGTTGGTACTAGGAAAAGTAGATAAAACTCTGGGAAGATTCACCATTCTAGATGTCATTAAGAATATTTTTAATTTATGGGAGGAAGTCAAAATATCAACATTAATAGAAGCGTGGGAAAAACTAACTCCAACAATCATGGGTGAATTTGAGAAGTTCAAGACTTCAGTCCGGGAAGTAACTGCTGATACGGTGAAAACAGCAGGACAACTAGAATTAGAAGTTGAGCCTGAAGATGGGACTGAATTGCTTCAATCTCATGATAAAACTTGAATGGATGAATAGTTCTTTTTTATGGACGTGCTAAGAAATTGATTTCCTGAAATGAAATCTACCCCTGGTCAAGATGTTGCAAGCCTTGCTGAAATTATAATTAAGTATTTAAAATATTACATAAACTCAGCTGAATGCTGTGGCAGGGTTTAAGAGGACTGAGTCCAATTCTGAAAGAAATTTTACTGTGGGTAAAGTGAATTAAATAGCACTGTTTGCTGCAGAGAAATCTTTTATGAGAGGAAAAGTCAACTGATGTGACAAGCTTTATTATTGTCTTAAGAAATTGCCACAGCCAACCCAACCTTCAGCAACCACCAGCTGGACCAGTCAACAGCCACCAACAAGGCAGGACTCTCCACCAGAACAAAAGGGCCTAGCTTGCTGGATGCTGAGATGACCATCAGCATTTTTAGTAATAAATTATCTTTCTAAAAATGTGTGCACATGTTAAGTTATAATGGCATTGCACACTTAGTAGACTTAAGCATAGTGTACATATAAATTTTAGATGCACGAGGACAAGTGTATAAATGTGAGATTCACTATATTGTGATGCCCTCTTTGTTGTGGTCGTCTGAAACTGATCCCAGATTTTCTCTGAGGTCCACCTGTAGCAGGGGTGGGAATGTCCCTTACAAGGACAGTTATGATTCAATCTCTGTGTTATTTTGAGCACAGACGTCTTATTCTTCTATAGCACTTAACCCAGTAGCTGTATAATACATTGATGATCCTTGACGGAATCTATGGTATCAATTTGGTTACAAAATGATGACTTTTCTATCATTTTCTCTAAGTTGACATTCTTCTGTGACATAGGGATTCTTCCCCCTTTCCCTCCTTGGGAAATGTTTCACTTATGATTCCTAATTTTTGGAAAAATGCAACATGTTACATTTAATTATCATCAGTCTTTTTTCTTTTTTTAGTTTTCAATTGTTCCACATTTGGCTATCAGTTTCATGCAAGGTAGATCCTATTTCCTTTTGAATGTCTGCAATTAGTCTTTTGTAGAATGATCATATAATTTTCATTCTAAACTAGACACTTTGAGATTAAAGAGGTCAGTATGAATAATGATGTAAGAACTTAATTACTTTAAGAGGAGCCTGAAGTCTCTCATAAGAGTCGATTTATCTATTTATCTTTTCCTTTTCTCCTTTTTGCCTCACATTTTACACACTATTATTATGTGCACACATATTAAGAATCATTATGCATGTGCTTTCTGGAGGGTTTGAACCTTCTTTATTATGTAAGGCCCCTTTGTGTCCTTGATGAATTTCTTTTCTGTAAAGTCTTCTTTGTCTAGTCCTCTTTGATTGGTGTTGCCATGATGCCTCTCTCTCCATCCTTACACTTTTAACCTAGCTGCGTCTTTACGCTTAAAGTTAATTATGTGTAGAAAAGATGTAGTTGGCTCTTGTTATTTTTATTTACTCTGACAATCTTTGACTACCAATTGGTGTATATAAACTATCCCCATTGAATAGTTTTTGATTACTTGGCTTAATATCTACCGTGTTTATAACTTTTCTATTTCTTGCATGAGGTTTTCCTTTTTTCCTACCTTCTCTTATTTTATTTGAGCATTTATATCGTTTAATTTTTTTTATCTTATCCATTACACCTGTTTTAAAAATGTACTGATTTATCAAACAGGTTTATATGCAGTTCATCATTGAGTGTACTCTCAGAGAAAACCCTGTGTGCCACGCAGGGCAGGTGCCTTGTGACAATGTTCCCACTGCTTTCTGCCTTTATGACACCCTGTCATTCATCACAGTCACCCGTGTGATACAGTCACCCAGTATGTGGTTACTATAATACCTTGGGCTCAATTACCTTTGATGCCAGTTAAGAAGTAAAAGCTAAAGGAATTCATTTTATCTGTAGTTTATTCTTGCACAATGCTTTACTCTAAAAAATGAGCATGTAGATTTTTGACCTAGGTTAATTTCCTTGTCCACGATGAACTTCTTTAACATTTCTTACAAGGAAGATCTGCATATAATGAATTCATAGGTTTTTGTTTAAGAATTTTTTTTTTCATGCTCATTCCCATCTGACAGTTAATTTCATTGGATGTGAAAGTTTAGGTTGTGGTGGGTATGGGTGTATTCTTTTAATTCTTTAATTCACTCCACTGTCTTCTTGGTTACATTGCTTCTGAGGATGAGTTTCCCATACTTTTTGCTTTCCTTTACTGGTTAACTACCCCCTGCTTAACTTACTTCAATTATTTATTCATTATTGATTTTTTGTCTTTGGTTCTCTGCAGTTCGAATACGATATACATAACTGTAGAGATTTTGGTTTGTTCATCTCTTTTTTATATATATTTATCTGAATTAATGTTCTTTGAGCATTCTAAATCAGTGGTTGGTGATTGTCACTGATTTTAGGACGTCTTCACCAATTGTTATTTCAAATATTTTTGTTCTGCTATTTCTGTTAGATTCTGATATGCAAATTACTCTGATGTTGGCACCTTTAAAACATCACACAGTTTTTGAATTTTCTGTTTTGTTGGTTTTTTGAAATTCTTTTTCCTCTCTGTATTTTGGTCTTGGAGGTTTTTACTGATTTATCTTCAAGCTCACTGATGTTTTTCTTGATTATGTCCAATTTATTGACAAGGTATTTTTCATTTCTATTACAATGTTCTGAATGTGACATTTTCTTTGAGTTTTTATGCTTTGGTTACTCCTTTTTTTATTTTCTACATTTTTATTTCGAGCCTTTAACATATTAATTTCACCTATTTTAAGCTTTGTGTTTGATAGCCTCTGCATTGGTGCCGGATCTGAACGTGGTTCTGGTGCTTGCCTCATCTCTTCAGACTACTTCGTCCTGCTTGCCTTATGTCATATCTTGCAAATTTTTGTTAAAAAAAAAGACAAAATGTATCATAAAGTAGCAAATGAAGTTATAAGAGAAAGGAAAAAAACCTTTTTACAGCAAGAATATATTAAGATTTGCTATAGCTCTGAAGTGCCTGAAGATTATAATATTTCTAGTGTTGTTTTTATCTGCCCTTTAAATTTAGTTGGCCTAAGTATTCCTTCCAGATTCCTTTTAAAATTTTATTCATTGCTGTTACATTGGAGTTCTGTTGGTTTGGTGGGAAGAGGTAGTGGAGGGGATGGTCTTACAACTCTCTGATCTGTGTCTCGGGGCTGTGCTCTGCATGGCAGGGTCTCAGCCCCACAGCCCCCCTGCCCTGCCTCCACATTACTGGGGACAGGGATGCCAGAGGGGCTGGAGGGGGAAAAAATTCCTTTTCTTGGGTACATAGTGCTCTGGCAAAGTCTTTTTTCCCTGGAGACTAGGCCTTTGCTTTGGAAGCACTGTGGCCATATTTCTAGTTGTTTTCCATGTAAAACTTACTCTTTCTCATATAGAGCCGTGAGGGGATCATAGTAGGATTTTTACTGGGAGTACTTTGTAGGAGCCTGGAAATAAAACCTCAGAGCATAGACCTTCTAAGACCGCAGCCCCCAGGAGTTTCTCACTCTCAAACCAGTAGTCCACAGTCAGCCTCCAGAAATGTATCAGAGCTACCATTTAAGTGTCTTGCCCTTGTATGGCTCAGTGGTTCCTGCTCCATACAGGTAGAACTTGGACGTGACTTTCTTCAGTTACCTATGTCTCCAGTTTCTGCAATCTCGGTTCTCTGCTGGGTTAAGAAAAGTCTTTATTGTTTCATTTGCTTTGTTTTTCCTGATGCAAGAATATGAATAATAAATGCCTTCTCCTTATATGTCTGATCTGGAATGGAGGTCCAACTCTTTTACTTATGAAAAAATCTTTTGTAACAGTATACTTTTCTTGCACTTTTCAATGAAGTATTTGGAAAGGATGTGGCCAATGAATGCTCAGTACATTGAGTGAGTGAGAAGATCTGTTCTGGAGATTTTCATCTTGAAACTAAGCCACGTGGGTGACTTGAGAGAGAGGTGGATAATGATCAGCTGAAAGCTGTAGTGGAAGTGAATCCCTCTCAACCTATGGCAGAATTAGCAGTGAGGTTTGACATTATTCCAATAATAATGTACCAAGTGAAACAAATTAGCAAAGAAAAGAACCTGGGTAGATGAGTTCCACATGAATTAAAAGAGCATCAGAAGAGAAGTCGTTTTGAAGCTTGCCTTTCTTGGCCGTCACAAAATAAAGGCAAATTATTTCTATATGATATTGTTATGTGTGATGACAAATAGATTCTTTTGACAATCACAAGCACTCAGAACAAGGACTTGATAATGAATAAAGTGGCAAAAATAGTCCAAAATTGAATATTCATCAAAAAACTGGTCTGTTTGGTGGTCCATTGCTGATATTCTCCACTATAGCTTCATTAAACCTGGTCAATCAATCACAGGGGATGTCTGCTGCACCCAGCTGGACAAAATGATGCAATTAAGCAGCTCAGATTGGTCCATTGGGACAGGCAAATCTTTTAAGACAACTCTAGACATGTCAAACAAGCAATGCTGCTCAGACTACAGAAGCTGCGCTTAGAAACTCTGTCATCCACCATATTTACCAGACCTTGCACCAATTGACTACCATTTATTCCAGGCTGTGGACCACTTCTTGCAAGGAAAAAGCTTCAACTTTCAACAAGTCATGGAAGATGCCTTTTGTGATTTTATCTCCACACACTGTCCAGGATTCTTTGCTGCTGTCACAAGAAGCTACCAATAAGATGGCAAAAACGTGTCAATAGTTTAGGTCCATGTTTTGATTAATTATACTGCATTATTTCTTGTTGGAGATATAATAATTTTTGATTCAAAATCAGGCATTCCGTATTGATGACAAAATCTGTAAACTCTTTGAGAACAGGGACTTTACTTCTTAGTGTTACCAAGGGTTTGGTACCAAGTGCTAAGTAATCGAGTCTTGGAGAAAGAAAAACATCCAGATTTGATGTGCTATGCAGCCTTAACTGATTTTCCTGGTGTAGATACTCCACCATTGTGGTGTGGACATCCTCAAATGGCGCCACTGAAAGTATCATGCAGAAGAGACGCATGTATGTTACCCCAGAGCTTGGCTGAAAGCATGACTTACAATAAATATTTAGAAATTATTTTAATAATATGACATTTCAAAAATGCAATATTTAGTTTATTGATGTCCTTCCATTAGAGGTATTAAAGAGTTCATTCTCATGCTTTTTAGAAAGAGTGCATCAAAGTACTTTGACATTTCCTTGCCCTTTCCAGCTTCTTGAGGCCATCTGTGTTCTGGTCCACTTGGCTTTCTTCTTCCATTGTAACCTACAAAGCAGAGATTTTGTTTCTCAGATTTTCACCTGCATCTGCATTCCCTGGAAGCATCAATGAAATATAGGTTATTGAGCTTCACTCTTAATTTCTGGGACAGTAGCTTTGGAGTGGTGTTCAAAACTGTTCCTTTTTATCAAATTTACAGTGATATGGATGTCTCTGTACAGAAATTATGATTGAAGAGCCACTGATATAAAGAAGAGAAAAATAAAAGTGTGCCATTTGCCATCATAACACTTTCTTCTAGTGCTTGGATTATATTTTAACATACAGTGGGAGTAGGGCTCATCCTACATAATTAAGTATGTTGTAGCAGAATAAAGACTCACAGAAAATGTCCATGTTTTAATTCCTTGATTCAGTTAATATGTCAGTTAGTGTGGCAAAAGAAACTTTGCAAATATACTAAAGTTTAAGGATATTCAGGTGGGAAGGCTATTTTGGATTATCTGGGTAGGCCCAATCTAACCAAATAAATTATTGAAAACAAAAAATCATCCATCTAGTTCAGAAAGATATAATAAGAAAGGCTCAAACCCCTGGCGCTGTCTTTGAAAATGGTAGAAGAGAGTCATGTGTCAGGGACCACAGGTGGTGCCAGGAAAGGGGAAGAGCTAGGAAATGGGCTCTGCCCTCCAGGTCCTGGAAAGGAATGCAGCTCGGACAGGTTTAGACTCCAGTCCTCGCTACCATTTCAGACTTCTGACATCAATACTACAAAATAATACACTTGCATTGTTTTAATACACTATTTCTGGTCATTTTTTACTGTAACAGTAGAAATATAGTACATAAAAAATGCTTCATAATCTTTATCTGCAACAAATTTTATAACCCTTCATTATACTTTACTTGACAAAGTTACATCTGAAAGAAAAAAAGGCAGGTATAGAAACAAACTGCAATAGCTATTCTGATCCTTCCATCATCATTTTACACAGGTGTCATTGCAAAGTATGTATTTTATTAAACTTTTACACAATCAAAGGATATTCCACATTATGATAATGACACTTAACAATATACTTCTCTCAAAACACAGAACCTAATATTTTTGTCAAATAGACTTTCATTTTTTAAATTTTTTTTCTTTTTTGCAGTTTTTGGCTGGGGTAGAATTTGAACTCACCACCTCCGTATATGGAGCCGGCGCCCTACTCCTTTGAGCCACAGGCGCTGCCCTGTCAAATAGACTTTCAACATTACTACCTACACTGCAATCACATGAACTCATCCAGAGAAAAATGAACACTAAATTTTAGACTCTTCTCTATAAAGACACTTTCTGCTTTAGTGTTGCTACTTTCAGAGACTCCTGAATGCATCTAAACTTTATTGTATCTGTTGGGGTTAATTTTTTGTTGTTGGTGGTGGTGTTGATTTCTCTATTGTTTTTCTTTTGCAGCTAGTTTAACAAGCATTTTCATGATCTTTACAGGAAAGAAAAACTCTTAGATTGCATCTTTCCACCAGGTCTGTGAAAATTCCCTTTGTCTATCCTTAGAAATGTTGAGTAGACAGTAGGACCCTCCACTGAGAGTTCTATTTAAAGCAGTGATGTAACCATCAACTACACTGTCAAGTTTTATTTTTCTAAAATCCATTCTTAATCACAATTAATATTTATTTATTTTGGTTTGTTTTACTCTAAAATCTGAGAGAAGAATGACTCTGCATCCAATTTAAAGGTATTGGTCCCCTGGAAGAGCCAGTCCTCTGACCGTGTACTTCTACCTACCTGGGGATGTAGAACAACAACCTCATGCAATTAAACTTGAGGATTAATTATTCATCCGGTAATTACTGTGAACTTTTAGGACAATTGATATAAATTTAGATGTGTATGAACTGATTTGTATTCTTTCTGAATAGTTAAATGATAGAAAGAAATACAGAAAATGAATATAAAAGTACAACAAACAGGCTATCTGTTGTCAAAAATGGTTTTAGATTTTTACAATTTGTAAAATTTGCTACAGCTCTGAAAGCAATGACTGCCCGGACTCCACATATTCCAGATGTGTTTGGGGAGCCTTCCTGGCAAAATCTGCCCTGCTACAAAACTTTGATGGGACAGGATGGGAAGTCTGTCGCCTCCTGAGCACAACATCATGAAGGGCACTAGAGTTAAAATAAAGGCAGGATCACTGCCTTCAAAACCTACAGCTGTGGGTAACCTAACATTGGGAAAGAAGGGACATAATCACAAGGAGGAGCGGGAAGGTAAATGAAGAAATCACTTGCTTCTGTTTTTAATGGCCCCTGAATGTATTCACTTTTATTTTTCTGTATTCCTACCTACACATTTAAGGGTTTTGAACAGTAGATTTTCTTATTTTCACTTAATATTTTATCAAGCAATTTTCCATTTGTGCAGTCGTGTTTATTTTTCAATTTAAATTTTTATTAAAGTGATGCATACTATGTATTACAGTGAAAATTAAAAATAAAACTGCTTCAGGGGCACCACCTCTGGCTCAAAGGAGTAGGGCACTGGCGGAGGTGGTGGGTTCAAACCCAGCCTCAGCCAAAAACTGCAAAATAAATAAATAAATAAACAAAAACACTTCAAAGCTTAACAAATGAAAGTGACATCATACCTACACCCAGCTCACTCTTCCTCTACAGGGGTAATATTTTCTTTGTCTTTTTAATTAATTAATTAATTAATTTTATTGTTCAGGATTCATTGAGGGTACAAAGAACCAGGTTACACTGATTGCATTTGTTTGGTAAAGTCTCTCTTATAATTGTGTTCCATTCCCAAGAGGTGTGTCACACACTGTGACCCCTCACTTCCTTCCTGCCTTCTCTCTCCCCTCCCCCTTCCCTCATCCCTCACCACGTACTATGTCATCAATTGTTATATCAGAATTGAGTACATGGGATTCTTACTTCTCAATTCTTGTGATGCTTTACTAGGAATAGTGTGTTCCACTTCCATCCAGGTCAATATAAAAGATGTAAAGTCTTCATCTTTTTTAGTGGATGAATAGTATGCCATGGTACACATCTAACACAGCTTGTTAATCCATTCCTGGGTTGGGGGGCATTTAGGCCGTTTCCATATTTTGGCAATTGCAAATTGAGCTGCAATAAACAGTCTAGTGCAAATGTCCATAGGATAAAAGGATTTTTTTCCTTCGGGGTAGATGCTTAGTAATAAGATTGCAGGATCAAATGGGAGGTCTAGTTTGAGTTCTTTGAGGGTCCTCCATACTTCCTTCCCAAAAGATTGCATTAGTTTGCAGTTGTACCAGCAATTTAAAAGTGTTTCCTTCTCTCCACATCCATGCCAGCATCGGCAGTTTTGAGATTTTTGATCTGGGCCATTGTCACTGGGATTAGATGATATCTCAGGGCGGTTTTGATTTGCATTTCTCTGATAATTAGGGACAATGAGCATTTTTTAATTTCCTTGTTAGGCATTTGTCTATCTTCTTTTTTTTATAATTTTATTAAATCATAATTGTGTACATTAGTGCAATCATGTGGCACAATGTGCTGACTTAATATACAATCTGAAATATTTTGGTCGAACTGTGAAACATAGCCTTCATGGCATTTTCTTAATCACTATATGAAGACATTGATATTCTACATTTAATAAGTTTCATCAGTACCCTTCTAAGATGCACCGTAGATGTGATCCCACCAATTGCCCTCCCTCTATGTCTATCTTCTTTAGAGAAGGTTCTATTCATCTCTCTTGCCCAGTAATATATGAGATTGTTGGCTCTTTTTATATTACTTAATTTGAGTTCTCTGTAGATACTAGTTATTAACCTTTTGTTGGATTCATAATATGCAAATATCCTTTCCCATTGTGTAGGTTGTCTGTTTGCTTTGGTTGTTGTCTCCTTAGCTGTGCAGAAGCTATTGAATTGAATTAAATCCCATTTGTTTATTTTTGTTGTTATTGCAATTGCAACAGAAATCTTCATAATGTCTTTACCCAGGTCAATATCTTCAAGTGTTTTCCCCACACTTTCTTTGAGGATTTTCATTGTTTCATGCCTTAGATTTAGATCTTTTATCCATCTTGAATCAATTTTTGTGAATGGTAAAAGGTGTGGGTCCAGTTTCAGTCTTTGTCGTGTGGATATCCAGTTCTAACAGCACCATTTATTGTATAGGGATTCTTTCCCCCAATATATGTTCTTGTTGGTTTATCAATGATTAGGTGGATGTATGATGCTAGTTTCATATCATAGTTTTCTATTTGGTTCCAGATGTCTATGTCTCTACTTTTGTGCCAGTACCATGATGTTTTGATCAGTATGGCCTTGTAGTACAGCTTAAAGTCTGGTAGGCTGATGCCTCCAGCTTTGTTTTTATTACTAAGAATTGCCTTAGAATACAGGTTTTTTTCTTGTTCCATACAAAATGAAGAATTATTTTTTACAAGTCTACAAAGTATGATATTGGTATTTTAATGGGAATTGCATTGCATCTATAAATTGCTTGGGAAGTATAGACATTTTAACAATGGTAATTCTTCTAAGCCATGAGCATGGTATGTTCTTCCATTTGTTAATATCTTCTGCTATTTCTTTTCTTAGGGTTTTATAATTTTCTTTATAGAGGTCCTTCACCTCTTTTGTTAGGTATATTCCTAAGTATTTCATTTTCTTTGATGCTACTGTGAAGCTTAATTAACTTCTCATCTTGGCTGTTACTGGCATATACAAAAGCTACAGACTTGTGGAAATTGATTTTATATCCTGAGACATTACTGTATCTTTTTGATCACTTCAAGGAGTCTTATGGTTAAGTCTTTGGGGTTCTCTAAGTATAAGATCATATCATCAGCAAAGAGGAAGAATTTGACCTCCTTTGCTACCATTTGGATGTCCTTTATTTCCTTCTCTTCCTTGCTTGTATTGGCTAGTGAGCACCCAACTTAAATGCTCCCAGAGTCCTGAAACAGACCTTAATTAGTCTGAGCAGTATGATATCCCATAACATCATAAGAGCAGGGTACTTTAACACTCTTCTTACAAAGCTGGACAGATCCTCTAAAAACAAACTAAACAAAGATACAAAGGACCTAAATGTGACCCCAGAACAACTGTGCTTGATGGACATACATAGAATATTCCATCCCAAAGCTAAAGAGTATACATTGTTCTCAGAGGCCCATGGAAGATTTTCCAAAACTGATCATATCCTGGGACACAAAACAAACCTCAACAGAATCAAAAGAATTCAAATTTTACCATGTATCTTCTAAAACAAACCTCAACAAAATCAAAAAATTTGAAATTTTAACTTGTATCTTCTCAGACTACAAAGCATTAAAGGTGGAACTCAACTCCAACAACAATGTTCAACCCCACATGAAGTCATGGAAATTAAACAACCTTATGCTGAATGACAGTTGGGTGCAAGTAGAAGAAAAAAAATAAATTAGTAACTTCCTTAAGCATAACAACAATGAATACATAAGCTACCAAAACCTGTGGGATATAGCAAAACCAGTCCTAACAGGAAAATTTATTGCTTTAGAGGCCTACATCCAAAAAACAAAAAGAGAGTGCATCAACAAACTCACAAACCATATTATGGTTTTGGAAAAAGAACAATCTAATCCTAAACCCAGCAGAAGAAAAGAAATATCCAAAATTTCTTTGGATAAATCAGAGATTAATGAAATTGAAAAAACAAGAATCATTCAGAAAATTAATAAAACAAAAGTTTGTTTTTTGAAAAAATAAATAAAATAGATAAACCTTTGGCCTGCAATAGATGCAGAAAAGTATAATCTCTAGTAACCTCAATCAGAAATTATAATGGGTAAATAACAACTGATTCCACAGAAATACAAGAGATTATCTCTGAATAATAGAAGAAACTACATGTCTAGAAATTTGACAATGTGAAGGAAATGGATCAATATTTTGAATCACACCCTCTCCCTAGTCTTAGCCAGAAAGAAATAGATCTCTTGAACAGACCAATTTCAAGCACTGAGATCAAAGAAACAATAAAAAAATCTCCCAACCAAAAAATGCCCTGGTCCAGATGGGTTCATACCAGAATTCTATCAAACCTTCAAAGAAGAGCTTATACCTATGCTGTAGAAATTATCCCAAAAAATTGAGGAGAAAGGAATCTTCCCCAACATATTCTATGAAGCAAACATTCCCCTGATACCAAAACCAGGAAATGACCCAATTTAAAAGGAGAACTTCAGACCAATTTCACTAATGAATATAGACACAAAAATTCCAAACAAAATCCTAGCCAATAGATTACAGCTTCTCATTTGAAAAGCCATACATCATGATCAAGTAGGGTTCATCTCGGGGATGCAAGGCCAGTTTAACAAACATAAATCCATAAACAAAATTCACCATATCAACAGAAGCAAAAACAAAGACCATACGATCTCTCAATAGATGCAGAAAAGCATTCAATAAAATTCAAAACACTGAAGAATAGGGTGCATAGGTGGCACATTTCTGAATCTGATTGAAGCCATCTACGACAAACCTACAGCTAATATTTTAACTAGAGTAAAATCGAAAGCTTTTCCACTTAAAACTAGAACCAGACAATGTTGTCCTCGCTCACCACCACTATTCAACATAGTGCTGGCAGGGGTAATATTTTCAACATTGTTAGACATTTTTTTCTAGTATGTAAACCTATAACTTTTAATAGCATGCTTCTACTAAACTTTCTTGCTTAGTTTTACAATTGTGCATTTATTACTAACTTGCTTCTTTGGAAAGTGGGGATATAGTTTTCCCATACCTTCATTAACACAGGTGCACGTGTGTTTTAACCTCCTACTTTTATGGTTATAAAATTCTCATGAGAGTTAGAACACAAGTTTTACTTATCATATCCAATGTTCTCATAAAATTCATGGAAAATATAAAATAAAGTGAAGTTAACCTTTCTCTTCTAGTACATTTTGTTTTCCTCCGGAATAAATAATGCCTGGACTGTATTATTTGCTTAGCTTTCTACATATTCACCATTAAATCAGCTTTAAATACTTTAACAAAATTGTATCTCTCTTTCAATATGTAGAAGAACATCCGGAATTCGGTGGTGTGATGGTTGTATTTGTTTGAACAACAAGGCTAAGGTTGGCTTCACAACTTCTGGGGTCAAGTGTAAAAGAAAAATTCAAGCCTGTTTGTTCAAAAGTATGAATAGCGTCCTTAAGGGTACTGAAACTTAAAGTCTTTTTCTTATGATGTATCATATTACTTATCAAATGAAGTAGTGGTAATAGTGACATATGACTAATGAAATAAACCTACAAATTACAAAAATAATATTTCTGATATAATAATTTAAATAGTACAACAATAATATTATTTTGTTGATGTGATAACTTGATTGATCATAAAATTCTACTGGTTCTCGCGTCTGTAACTTCATTTATTAATTGAAAATGTTTGGGGATTTTTGTGACTTTTTGAACAACATAATTGAAAGTTACTTAAGTCATTCTTGGCAAATATAAGATCACAATAATATTTGATCATTTTAGTGTTGAGAAATATCTTTTCTGCTGATGCAATTGCTATGGGAATTAAGAATCTTTTACAGCCAATGACGATAATAGAATACATTCTGATAAATTATTTCAGATATAAGTTTTACGATATCTAGAGCTGTTCTTAGGGGACAATTTTTCCAAAAAGATTTAACTTCTCATACAAGTCAGTTGCAAGTTAGTTTGATTTGAATTTTACAGGTCAATTTATACAATTACATTTTCATGTTTTGCCTGTTATTTGTTGTTAACTCACAGTGGTTGCAGAAGAAAGGGAAAATGGCTTTATGATTTTTATATAATTCAAAATTTGTGCTTATGTATTTCTGGCTGTATCTTACACTACAAAAATGCTTGAATGTGAAAATAGCATTCTTTTCTATCAAATGTATCAATGATGTTTAATTTAATTTCTATTTGCAAGACTGGCCACACATGGAGCACTGCTGTCCCATGTGTCAAGGACACATGCTTGTGTTACTGCTGCCTGAGCTACTGTGGCAAGGCGAGTGTGGGTCCAGCGTCCCAGGCTGCCCCATGTGTGAGCACAGCCTCCACCCAACACTTGGGTGGACTCTGCCCTCTGTCGCCTCTGCCCACCAGGCCTGTAGGCCGCAGCCTGTGGTGCACACAGGGCCACCTCTGTGCCTCCCTTGTTCTCACACATGCTCCAGGGCTCTGTCGGACTCCCCTTAAAAAACACAAGTTCAGAGACAAAATTATGAAGAACTAAATGATTGAAACACAGAGCATTAAACCAATTGCAGGGCCCTCCCAAAAGCAAGGACATGAGAAACTGAACGAATCACAGGCCTGTGAAGCCAGCAGCCCTGAGTAGGACTGAAATCTACTCAGCAGAAACAATGCATTCATTGTACTTACAGCTGACATCTGTGATTGGGCGGCATTGCTCCTAATTGCTCAATGCTGATGGGAAAGTACTTGTTAAATAGTTTGAATCCTGCACTGACAGTCTTCACATTCTTCAGCCACAATCTTCCTATCACCTGCCACGGTGTGCCTGTGAGCCTCGTGCCCCATGAGATCGTGCTCCCACCCAGGACTTGCTTCTTGTTTTAGTCCCTAGTTTGGGGGATCCTTGCTTGAGAAAGCACATGCTGGTAGACCTTAAAACATTATTTTTTCCTTTTTTTTTAACATTTAGTATTCTTTAGTGTTAATGTGGTTGCTATGGAACTCTAGTTTGGAAAATATTTTCTAATTTGGAGCACAATCCTTCTTCTTCTTCTTCTTTTTTTTTTTTGGAGAGACAGAGTCTCAGTTTATCACCCTTGGTAGAGTGCTGTGGCATCACAGCTCACAGCAACCTCCAACTCCTGGGCTTAGGCGATTCTCTTGCCTCAGCCTCCCGAGTACCTGGGACTACAGGTGCCCGCTACAATGCCCGGCTATTTTTTTTGTTTTGCAGTTTGGCCGGGCCGGGTTTGAACCCGCCACTTTTGGTATATGGGGCCAGCGCCCTACTCGATGAGCCACAGGCATCGCCCCACAATCCTTCTTTTGGCTTCCAGTTTCCATTGAGGAATCTGATGACATTTTTGTGAGCTCTTCATTCTCCAACTCCCAGAAGAATATAATATGTGGTTTAGTTGGTTGTTACTGAAAAACCCAGAACACTGGTGGCTTCATATAACAGAAGCACACAAGCAGGCTGTGTTAATTTTTTAGGGCTCCCATAACAACGTGCCACAGGCTGTGACTTAAACCACAGCAAATTTTTCTCTCACCATTTTGGAAAATGTAAGTCTGAGTTCAAAGTGTCAGCTGGATTGACTTCGGAGGCCTGTCTAATTGGCTTGTAGACAGTTATCTTCTCCCTGTGTTCACACATGGCCCTTTGTATCAGTGTCATAAACGCCTCCTCTTCTTTTTTTTTTTTTTTAATTAAATCATAGCCATGTACATTAATGCAATCATGGGGCACAATGTGCTGGTTTCATATACAATCTGAAATATTTTCATCAAACTGTTTAACATAACCTTCCCGGTGTGTACTAATCTGATATGATTGATGTTCTTACAAGAAGAGGAGTTAACCACTATGATGCTCCTTTACCATAGTTGGTAAATTCCTCTTCTTATAAGAATACCAATCATATCAGATTAGTGCACACCGTGCTGACCTCATTTTATCATAATCACTTCTGAAAGGCCCTAGACTTAAACACAATCACATTCAGAGCTACTGAGGATAAGGACTGCAGCATATAGATCTTTAAATAGCACTAATCAGTCCTTCACACTCTTCTCTCTGCTTCCCCCAAATCATGTATCTCCTTCATGCAAATATATTCAACCCAGCACAATAGCCACCAAGTCTTAACCCATCCCAACATTACCTGTAAAGTTGAAATTCTCATCTAAATATCATCTAAGTTAGATATGAGTGAGACTGCGGACATGATTCATCCTTAGGCAAAATTCCTCTCCAGCTTTGAACCTGTAAAATAAGGCAGGTTATGTGCTTCCCAGATGTGATTATGGGACAGACATGGGGAACCATTTCCATTCCAAAAGGGAGGGAGGGAAGGAAGGAAGGAAAGTCAGAAGGAAGGAAGGAAGGAAGGGGGCAGAGCCTATGGGTCAAAGGAGTAGGACACCAGCCCCATATGCTGGAGGTGGCGGTTTCAAACCCAGCCCCGGCTAAACTCTGCAGGGGGGGACGGAGAAAAAAAAGAAGAAGAAGAAAGGAAAGGGCTGTCCAGGGCTTCCTGGGTTCTGAGCAAGTCTGAAACTAGCTGGGCAAATTCCATTAGATTTTAAGGGTTGGCTATAAACCTCATTGGTTCCATAGTCTGTCCTCTGGGATGGTGTAGCCCTGACCCCTGGAACCTGGGAGGGGTTTTCCTGGCCCTCTGAATCCAAGAAGGAGTAAACCCTCCCTCCCAGCCCCTGTCCTCTGTGCCTGCGGTGCCGCTGGCAGCCCTGTTAACCTCTGAGCCAGGTCTGGGATTACTCTCTCTTTCTTGATGGATAATGCATGTCTGCAGCAGGATAACCCAATGACACATTCTGCAGAATCCCAAAAGTCTGAAAGCCTGCCCTCATTTCATTCCTCTAATATCTTCTTCATGCCAAGCCAACAGGATTTCTTCTGGCCAAAAATCTTGCTGCTTCCTGTGCAACTCAAGCTTTTAAATAAGAGGGTCTTCCATGGCCCCATTTCTATTCCTGATTTCTGCCTAGATGGCTGATTTGTCTGTAATCTCTTTAGCAAATAAATAGTTTTCCATCCACACCCTTGATGTTCTGTCCAGGGCTTACATTCTCTGGCTTTTTTATTTTTATAACACAGAGAATTTGAGAATTTGTCAGACGTCCAATTGTCATGTCCTTTTTGTTTAATAATTGCTTCTCAAATTTATATCTCCCCTCTCATATTTTACTATAAGAAGCAAGGAGAAACCAGGCTGTACTGTCGACATTTTGCTTAGAAGTATTCTAATATTCTATTTCCCACAAAGTACTAGAACTCAGTTTGGTCAAGTCATTGCATATTATAACAAGGATCATCTTCCTCCTCTTTCCAAAATCGTGTTTTTCATTTCTGTCTCCGGCCTTGACCAGAGACATCTCTAATGTTTTATTTCTACCAGCATTTTTCTCATGATGATATATGCGTATTACTAAGACAACAGAAAGTTTCTCCACAGTTCTTCTCTTTCCTTTACAAACCCTCAGAAGAATGACCTTGAAAATTCATACTTTTACCAATGATCTCTTTAACACAAAGAGGTATTTTCTAACACACATCTAAAAGTTCTCCCTGCCTTCACCCATGACCTGGTTCTAAAGCCACCCCACACTTAGGTGTTTGCTGTAGTGGCAGCCACTCCCTGAACTAAACAAAATAAGTTTATTTTTTCACAATTCTCGAGGATAGAGCACCAAGATTAAGGTGTCGTACAGAAGGCTAAACAGAAGGACTAGTTTCTCTGGCCTCTATTCCTGGCTGGAGATGGCCGATTTATCCCCGAATCTCCGCATGATCTTCCCTCTGTCTCCTCATCCCTTCTCATGAAGATACCAGCCCATCCTAATAAATTCCTTAGATCCTAATCACCTCCCTAATGATCCGATTCAATCACAGTCATATTCTGTGGTACTGGGGGTAAAGATTTCAACATAAGAATTTGGAGCAGAAACAATTTAGCTCATAAGACTGGTTTACTGTGATGGCTCCATAAAGTACAAAGTCATTCAGAATTTTTCAAGTTTTTATCTCTGGTTTTCTTAGAGCAGGGCCCTTTCCTACATGGTATATGATTGCAGCAGAATTTCCAGTTATTACATATAACATATGTAATAGAAATATAAGCTGCTCTAAGAAGAAAGTATAAAGAACGATGCTGCTCCTTTTAGTTTAAAAGACTTTCTGAAAGTCTGAACAACTCTTCCATCATATCTAATTTTCCAGAACTTGGTCACATAACAGCTTTTAAGCTCTAGAGAATCTGGGAAATACAGTCATTTTGCTCAATGGAAATGTTCCCTTCAATGGAGTGAGGTCCTGGCTAAAAATCTCTGGGCAGAGCTTATCCAGCCTTCAGGTTAAATCACAAGTATTTACTGAAGCATTTACCCTGTGCTGGGCATTATACTAAAGAGACAATGCATGATGTTACAGGCATCATAATTCTTGCTCTCTCCAAAGTAAAGTCTCATCAGGGGAGCAGATATGCATGAAAATTGCTCTAATACCATAAAATGCAACAATGGTGCTATGCATATGATTCATCGATATCTCAACAGAGAATGTGATAGAAGGCATTTGATTTACAGGCAGGGAGAAGGCAATCAGGAACAGCATCATTGAGTAAATGGTATTCAGGCAAAATATTAGAGAATCAATAAGATTCCATCAGGTAGACAAGAGCGAAAGGTACTTTACTTACCCATGTAATGGGGTCTTAAGTTCCCAAATGCTCTTTGGATTAGTCTTTTGGATTCAAAGACTTTCATATTTATGACTGTATTTTACTATCTTCATAAACTGGCCAGTCTTGTCTAATGTCTAGAGAAATTCCAAGGAAAGAGCTCAGAATGCAATTCAGAGTGACAAAGTCAGGTGATTCAAAAACATTAATTAACAGGAGACATACTCAATGTGAACATTCTGGAAGCATTGAAGGAATCTGTGGACGTACCGTGGATATTAGGGAGTCGGAACTGACTGGTCTGAACCTGCCTGCACATTTTGACTCTTTCCTTCACGATCCCAATAATAAACGAAAAATTCTCCCATCAGACCTGGTTTTCTTACTAGGAATATATATTTTAGTAAGACCATCTTCTTACTCTAAATGTAAAGGTACTCTAAAATATTAACTAATGTTCAATTGGGGCAATTTTTATTTTATTCACATCTAAATGCTTTATACCATTTATAGTCATGTAATCTCTTTGTTCTTCATGATCATCTTCATAGGTAGTACTAAGAAAAGTTCATTTAAATAGTCTTTATTAAGATAGTATTTCTTAATAACCCAATTTTGAGGATTAAAATAGTTGTGGATTTCTCTGTTCAGTTTTTGACAAAACTGATCAAGTTAGAGATTCCAAAAATTTATAAATGCATAAATAAATTTATTTATTTTTTCTATGGAAATTATTTCATTGTAATTAGATTTCTCTCTATGAAATTGTAATGAATAGAGTCAAAAAAATTGTGACATGTGAATATATGTTTGGAGTTAATGATGCAATCTAATATATGCACTATTAATAAAATATCCCTATTTCATCATGAAAAGATGATTTTAAATCCTCTCTAACGTTTGACATTAATTTCAGTTTTTTGAAATAAAATAATATTTTTAGCAATATTTGAACAATTAAATAATATAAATTTCCAGTTTTATAAAAGAAAGGGCCATCAGTAATGTCATTTAAAAATGTTCTCTTAACAAAAACATTATATATATTTGTCTTTTATTAAAATAGTGCTGTGTAGTTCATAACTTTTTATTTGAAAGTGACCTCACTATCCAAATTTGTTTAAAGTTAGCTATTTTTTATTTCAATGGCAAAAATACATTCATGTTAATATTCTAAACCAATTTCAGAACCTGTTCATTGAGTTTATTTTTCAGTATGCTTGCAAGGTATTGTTCTCTTTCCTCCAGATTTTCATATTTCTCAGGATAGAGTTTTTTTATAGTAATCACTGAGGATTTTTTAAATTTCTGAGTTGTCTGTTGTTATTTCTCCTTTATCATTTCAGATTGACAATGTTAGGGACTTCACTTTTCTGTTTCTGGTTAGGCTAGCCAAAGGTTGATAAATATTGTTAATCTATTCAAAAAACCAACTTTTTGTTTTGTTGCTCTTCTGAATGATTCTTTTGTTTTAAATTTCATTTGATTCTGCTCTAATGTTGGTTATTTCTTTTCTTCTTCTGGGTTTTCCTAGAAAACAGAATTCAACAACACATCAAAAAAATTATACACCATGATCAAGTTGGTTTTATCTCAGGGTCACAAGGTTGGTTCAACATACATAAATGTATAAACGTAATACATCACATAAATAAAATAAAAAACAAAGACCATACGATTTTCTCAATTGATACAGAAAAAGCAAATGATAATATCCAGCATCCTTTCAAGATCAGAACACTTTAGAAAATAGGCTTAGACAGGACATTTCTTAAACTATAGACATTTCATTGTCTATTTAAGATGATAGAGGCTGTCTACAGCAAATCCACAGCCAATATCATATTGAAATGAGTACAGTTGAGAACATTTCCACTCCTAAGTGTAGAGTATAAATGTCTGAACATAATAACTAAGAAAATGCAGTGAAGGCTATGTTAACCAGTTTGATGAAAATATTTCAAATGGTATATAAAACCAGCACATTGTACCCCATGATTTCATTAAAGTACATGCTGTGATTTAATAATAAGAAAAAAGAAAGAAAACATTTCCACTTTGATCTGGAACTAGACAAGGATGCCCATTGTCCCCTCTGCTATTCAACATAGTAATAGAAGTCTTACCCATCACAATCAGGTGACAGAAGGTGATCAAGGGTATCCAAATTAGATCAGAGGAGATAAAACTGTCACTCTTCACAGATGATATGATTTTATACCTGGAAAATCCCAGGCACTTAACTTCAAAGCTCTAGGAAGTGATCAAGGAATACAGCAGCATCTCAGGATACAAACGAAATACTTACAAATCAGTAGCTTTTTATATATACCAACCATAGTCAAGCTGAAAATATAGGCAAAGACTCAATTCCTTTTACAGTAGTGCCAAAGAAGATGAAATATCTGGGAATTTACCTGACAAAGAACATGAAAGATCTCTATAAAGAGAATTATGAAACTCTGAGAAAAGAAATAGCTGAAGATGTTAACAAATGGAAAAAAGTACTATGCTCATGGCTGGGAAGAATCAACATTGTTAAAATGTCTATACTATCCAAAGCAATATACAGATTTAGTGCAATCCCTATTAAAGCACATTGTCGTATTTAAATGAGCTTGAAAAATAGTACCTCATTTTACTTGGAATTATAAAAAAACCTCAAGACATTACTCAGAAATAAAAACAGATCAGGAGGTATCACATTGCCAGACTTCAGGCTATCCTATAAATCTATAGTGATCAAAATATCTTGGTATTGGCACAAAAACAGAGAGGTAGATTTATGAAACAGAACAGAGAACCAAGAGATGAACCCAGCCCCTTACGGTCATTTGATTTTTGACAAGCCTATCAAAAACATTCATTGGGGGAAAGATTTTCTATTTAACAAATGGTGCTGGGTGAACTGGCTAGAGACCTGTAGAAGACTGAAATTGGACCCTTATCTCTCACTATTAACAAAGATTAATTCTTACTGGATAAAAGATTTAAACTTAAGACATGAAAGTATAAAAATACTAGGAGAGAGTGCAGGGAAAACACTTGAAGAAATCAACCTGGGAGAATATTTTATGAGGAGGACCCCCTGGCAATTGAAGCAACACCAAAAATGCATTACTGGGATCTGAGCAAAAAAGTCTTAACAAATTTAAGAAGATTGAAATCACATCAAGTGTCTTTTCAGACCACAAAGGCATAGAACTTGAAATTAATAGCAGAAGATAAAGTTAAAAATCCATAAGTATGTGAAATTTAACAACACACTCATGGGCAACAAAGAAGTCAGAAAATAAATCAAAAGGGAAATTACATAATATCTTAAGACAAATGAAAATAAAAAGAAAATATAGCAAAACTTGTGGGATGTAGCAAAATCAGTATTAAGGGAGTTTTTAGCAGTAAGTGTGTACATTTACAAAAAAGTAAGAAGAAAGATCCTAAATAAACAATCTAAGTATACTATTCAAGGAGGTAGTAGAAGAAGAATGAACTAAACCCAAATGTAGTAGAAGAAAGTATTAACAAATAGTAAAGACCAGACCAGAAAAAAAGAAAATAGAGCTTAGAAAAATAACAAAAACAGTGAAACTAGGAATGGGCTTTTTAAAAAGATAAATAAAATCGACAATTTTTAGATAGCTTACCAAAATGGAGAGATGAATCAAATTAAATCAAAAATGAAAAAGGATATATTATAATAAAAGTCACAGAAATAAAAAGGATCATAAGAGACAGCCATGAAAATTATACATTAACAAATTGAACAACCCAGAGGAAACGCACAAATTCCTAAAAACATAAAACCAATCAAGGGTGAATCATGAATAAATAGAAAATCTGAGCAGATTAATAACTAGTAAGGAAATTGAATCAGTAATCCAAAACCTTGCAACAACAACAAAAACACCCTCATAAAACCAGATAGCATCACTGAGGTATTTTACCAAACACTTAAAAAATTATTGTCAATTCTCAAACTATTCTAAAAAATTGAAGAGTAGGAAACAGTTACAAAATTATTTTTTGAGGACAGCATTGCCCTAATATCAAAGTCTTTTAAATGTAGAGCAAGAAAGGCAACGCATAGGCTGATATCCCTAATAAACATAGTGATGTAAAAATCCACAGCAAAATACCAGCAAACCAAATTCAATAACACATTGAAAGGATCATCTACCATGATCCAGTGAGATTTAATTCTCAAATGCAAAGAGTTAAACATAAAAAACCAATTGTGATACACTACATTAGCAGATCAAGGACAAGAAATGCATGATTATATCAGTTGATACAGAAAAAGCACTTGACAAAATCCTATCTTCCCTTACTAGAAGACTTAGCATTATTAAATGTTTATACCACACCAAACAAACTACAGATTCAATGCAATCCTTGAAAATCTCAATGGAATTTTTATTTTAACAATTTGTTTTTTAAAATGTTCAAATTGATAAATAATCACATAGGCCCCTGAATAACTAAAATAAGTTTTAGAAGGAAGAACAGAGCTCTAAAGAAAGAATACATGACCTGGTTTCAAAATACACATATATTACAAAGACCCAGTAGTTAAAACAGCATGGTACCGGTTAAAAAGCAGACATAAAAATAGATATATAGACCAATAGAGCACAATAGACAGCCCAAAAATGAACTCATGCAGGGGTGATCATCTGCTCTTCATCAAGAGTGTGAAAAATACGCAATGGGAAAGGATGTCTCTCCAACAAGTGGTGCTCAGAGAACCACACGTCACCATGCAGAAGAATAGATTTGTTCTCTTCTATGACATTGTACATGAAAATCATCTCAAAATTTATTAAATCTATTGATGATATCAACATTAAGAGGTGACAGTTATTCTGATCAAAGCATTTATAATCTGAACTGTAACATAAGGTAACATTAGACAAAAGAATGAATCTTTGTTAAAAAAATATTAGTTGGAGGGCTATTATTTTCACTATGACAATATCAGTAGTGATTGATGGAAGAAAGGAAGGAAAGTAGGAAGGGAGGGAGGAAGGAAAGAAGGAAAAGAAAGAGAAAAAGAAAGGCAGGGGAAATGTTCCAGATTAAAGGAGACCTAAAAGATACGTGTATGGAAACCAAGAACAGCACTTGGACCTACAGTCATCCTATCGGGGAGGAAAGATAATTTATAAGGGAGCATCTGATAAACTAATTAGGCAACTACTACGTTATTGTATCAATTAAGTGTTAAGTGTACTGATATTGATAACGGCACTGTGGTTATATAACCAAATATTTCTATTCTTCAGAAATGCACTCTGAAATATGCAAGCACAAAGAGCCTTGACATATGCAATGTATTTTCTTTTCTTTTTTTTTTTTAATTATTTTTTTATTGAGTCATAACTGTGTACAATGATTCAGGCTTGGAGTACAGTGTGCGGGCTTCCCATACAATCAGAGATATTTTTATCCACCTGATTAATGTAACATTCATGATATTTTCTCATTTACTATGTGAGAACAATTTTGATCCGTATTTAGAAGATTTCTCCTGACCCTTCACATATGCACCAC